>JAQZBX010045219.1:0-21032 GCA_029593785.1 Cabassous unicinctus
GATGAGGTGCCGCGGTGGGGGTGGGGGTGGGGGGAGAAGCCTCAGAAGACCCTGAGTCCGAATGTGAGCTTCATGCAATCGGTGGGTGAACAGGTGTGGGCAACTGGGGGCGAACAGGAGCACAGGGAGGAAGTGTGTGTGCATGAGAGCCACGAGGCGGATTGGGACTTCGTGTATATAAGTGAGGAGTGGGCCCGAGCTTCCACCTCAGCTTCCAGTCCATGCGCTCCCTCCTTCACTCAACCAACAAACGCCTACTGAGCACCCCCAGGCTCTACAGTGGACCCTGTCTGAGGAAGCGAGGCCCCCAGCCATCAGCCAATCCAACTCCCTCCTAACAGAGAAGGAAACAGGTCCAGGCAAGGACCGAGGTCCCACAGCGAGGCAGGTGCACAGCAGAGCCAGGAGTGCAGGCTCCTGACACCCCATGCAGGGTCCAGCCTCAGCTCCACCCTGGGTGTCTGGGCTAGCCTCCTCCTGCTGTCGCCTTATCAAAGCCAGCACTGGCTCTCAAAGGACAAACCACCTTTAACAGGGGACTGAGGCCAAAAATCTGCCCCTCTCCCCTGACTTCACCTCCGTCACACCAGGCAGACACACTCAAACCATTTATGCATATAACTCTTGCACACTCACATACATTCGAGACATACCATTATGCAAAGACACCCACTCACAATTATATTCCTCCACTCACATGCACACTTGTACACTCCAGTGCCCACACTTACCCCCTCACTCGCACCTGCCCAGGCTCACCTCCTTCCTCAGGCTAGTTCACCCACACTGCTCCATGCTCACCCAGCACACACACTCTCCTCAGATCCCAAACTCTTGTTTGGAACCCAGAGCCATCAAACCAGCTGTAAAAAGGCATATGTATCAGATAGGCTCCTGGAAAGAAATGACATACACAGGGAAGCGGGTGTGGCTCAATCGATAGAGCCCCGGTTTACCATGTGTGAGACCCCGGGTTCGCTTCCCGGGGCCTCCTTGTGAGGGCAGGCCGGCCCGCGCGGCGCGGTGGGCTGATGCAGCGGGACCTCACAGCAAGGGGGAGATAAGCAGACACGGAAGAAACACACAGCGAATGGACACAGTAAAACACAAGCAGCAAGGGGGGGATAAATAAATAAATAAATCTCTAAAAAAAAAAAAAGAAATGACATACACACGCGAACTGTGTAGTCCGAGGATGGGGGGACTATTTCGAGAGACGTGGGCAGGATTAGAGCACCGAAAGGAAACACGTGTTCTCTGAAGCGGCTCTGCTTCTCTGACCTCATCTCCAACTTCTCTCTCCCTCACTCCCCGCACTCTGGCCTTCCTGCTCATTAACACAGCAGGCACGCTTTTTCCTCAGGCACCTGCTCTTTTCTCTGCCTGGAACACTCTTCTCCAGACATCCACACGGTTCATCCCTTCACTGCATTCAGGTCTTTACTCAAATGCCACCTTCTCAGTGAGTCCTTTCCTATTCATCCAGATAAACTGCAGTCAACTCTCAATACTCCCAGCACCTACCATGCTTTCTTATTCTCCACGACAGTACATCTGACATCATATATATTTTATCGACTTTGCTCATTGTCTGCTTCCCCAACTAAATTGTAAGCAGGCATTTGTTTGCTTACTGCTATATCCCAACAACACTGCCTGACACACTGCAGGTACTCAATAAAATTTGCTGAATGAATGAATGAGGTTAGAGAGGACGTAACTTACCAAGGTAACATAGCTGGCCAGTGGCAGAGCTGGGACAGACCCGGGTACCCCAAACCCTAGTTCAACTGCACACCTGTTATGAAATTTTCAGCAACTTCTTTCTGCCCCCCCAATCTGTTCTTCACCCAGAGTGATGTAGACACATCACCGCTGTGAAATGTCACCTCTGTGAACAGCCCTTTTCTCACCTCTAAATGGAGGATAATGTGAGAGGAAGAATAACAGGGAGAAGAGCATGGGTTTTGGAGTCAAAGAGACTTGAGTTCAAATCTTGACTGTCACCAACTCTCTGTGTGAATCTGGAAAAGCCACTTTACCTTGCTAAGCCTCAGTTTCCTGGTCTGCAAAATGAGAATAGTCATATGTGCCTCACATATCCATTGTGAAGCATATGAGACCAAAAAAAAAAGAGTTATAAAGATTGGAAAGGAAGTGCAAAACTGTCATTTTCACACACAATATGATTATTTACATAGAAAAATCATAACAATTACATGAACAAATTATAGAACTAAAGACTTTAACAAGATTCCTGGATATAAAATAAATATATAAAAATCAATCACATTCCTCTGAACAAGCAATAAACAAAAATGTCATTTTTAAGAAGATGCAGTTTGTAATAGCAAGAAAAATAACTTGGCAAATAAAAAAAAAATTGACAAAGATGTGCAAGACCCTGATGGAGGAAATTATCTAATCATTGAAATATAGTTGCATAAGAACTAAATAGAGATATGTACCATATTTGTGAATGGGACTATCGATACCACAGGCCCCTGAGAACCCTAAAATAACTGGGGAAGCAGGTTCCCTGTGAGACCCCTCTCTGGAGAGGTCAGCCCTGATACTCAGTAGCCCTCAATCTTCTCTTCCTGCTAACCACTACTCCTCTCTGGCTCCCTCTGGATCTCTCTGGATCTTTCTGGATTTCTCTCTCATTCTTTCTTTTTTACTTTCTCAATAAAAAGAGAAGAAAACAAACCCTGGTGGAAAGAGCTCAAGCTTTGGAATCTCAAATTCAAAGCTGGGTTTGAATCTCAACTCTGCCACTTGACAACTGTGTCACCTTGGACAAGTCACACAAGCCTGCTGAGCATCAGATTCTTACCTAGTTCTGGTTCTCCTCTCTCCTCTTCCTCCCCTCATCCTTTCCCTTCTCTGGTCAGGGCTGACAACTACCACAGCAGTGGGAACTGCTTCCCTCCTCCAGCGTGTAAGAGGGGTTACCCCACCATGCGGCAGATCCTGAAAGGAAGTCTCAGGGATGTGGCCAGGGCCCCCGGAGTGAGAGAAGGGGGAGAGGACCCAGGCCATCCAAGGGCAGGGGAGGATTTAAGTCAGAAGAAACCCTAGAGCTTCCTGCCTGGCCCCTCACCTGGGCGTGGAGGCCGCTAGCTTTGCACCTGGGAGGGGCGGGCGGGGCGCACCAGGCTTGGAACCCTTAAGACTGGAATGCCCTGGAAACAGGGGGGCCCTCAGGGACTAACTCAGTAGTTAAGAGAGGTCTCCAAGGGAAGCGGATGTGGCTCAATCGACAGGGCTCCTGTTTACCATATGGGAGGCCCCGGGTTTATTCCCAGGGCCTCCTGGTGAAGGCAAGTCAGCCTGTGTGGCACGGTGAATAGGTCGACCCAACAAAGGGAGACAAGCAGACACAGAAAAACACACAGCAAATGGACACAGCAAGCACAAGCAGCAGGGGGCGATAAATAAGTAAAAATCTTTAAAAAAAAAAAAAAAAGGTCTCCAAGAGATAACTCAGCTTTCCTCCAGGGAGGGAAATTGGATGGTCAGAGAACAATAGGAGGGAGTCTTTGCACTGTCTAATCTCGTAAATCTATTGGACTTTGAACGGTCTTAATTTGCTACCTATTTTTAAAAATTTTAATTAAAAAAGAGGTGGATTCTGGGGTAAGACTCACCTAAGTTTAAAACTCATTGCTATCTCCTAGCTGTGGCTAGGAGAGAAGAGAGGAGTTTTTTTTTCTCTCTCTCTCTGAGCCTATTTCCACAGCTGTAAAATGAGGTAGTACCTCATAAGGGTATTGCATAAATAAATAAGATAACGCTGCAAAAAGCATTACATAAATAAATTACATAAATAAAAAGCATAAATAAGATAACGCAGCATTCAGCATGGTGTCCAGCTCAGAGTATGCAAGCGATAAATGCTAGCTAGCTTTTTTTTTCCTAATCATTCAGCATGCTGAATCCCAGGGCCATAGGAAGCAGTGTTCAGATAGCTGGCATAGCAGCTTTTCTCATGCTCCTCGATACAGCTGGAAGCCCTGGCTCCACGGCTGCCCCTCTTGCTCAGCTGTGCCACCCTGGCATCCCCCCTTCCCCACAAAGCATGAGAAGTGCCTGAGCAGGAGGTGAGAAGTGGGGATGGTGTTGCTGGCGAGGCCCCAGTCCCTGCCCTGGTTGGATCTTGGGGACCAGTCTGGGGAGTGAGGCAGTTCCTGGGCTATGTATGGGTGGTGGGTGGTTGCACTCGTCTGTAAGTGTGTGCACGCGCGTGCGTGTAGGGCAGATGTTTCCGTGTCTGTGAAGTAGGCTTGTCTGCAGCGAGGGAGTGGGGGGCGGGGTGCTCCGTGTCAGGCTCCTTGTGTCCTGTAAGGATTCTTGCGCTGTCAGTGCTGTTGCACGACTATGTGCCCATGAGGATGTTTCATGCTGTAGGCAGGCTGTGGTGTCAGCTGGTGACAGTTTATGTACTGTGTGTAGGGGCCATGGGTTGTGTCTGTGTTGCGTGTCAGTGGGTGACGAGGGTGTGCTTTGTGTGCTGGGTGTGAGGGAATGCTGTGTCTGTTGGTGTGTGTGAAATGTCTCTGAGGGATGAAAGGACATGTGCTGAGTCTTAGGTGATGAAGGTGGGCTGCGTGCCCCTGAGGGTGATGACGGGAGGGGAGCCAGACATAGCCCAGCTCAGGCTGACACTCCGTAGAACCCTTCAGAACCCTCCAGAATCAAGGACTCTGTAGGGCAGCTACACAAAGCAGCCAAACCCATCCCTCTCCCCCAAGCCACCAGTCTCTTACCTGAGAAACGGTGAGGACAGTGGTCTAGGAGGTGACAAATGAGCTGAGGGAGAGGTGGGGGCCGCGGAGAGCATGTTTCCTGGACAGCTTCTCTGGGAACTCAGGAAGCAGGGCAGGGAATAGGGAGGAGGCAGAAGACAGGCCCAGGCCTAAGCGTGTGACTCACTGTATTCAGGTCTCCAATCTCTGCGCAGCAATGGCAGGATGAAGAATTAGGAGAGGACTGGCTGCCAGCTCTGCTGAGTGGGCAGCTCCTGGGGCAGCCTCTCCCACCCTCAGGTCATTGGACTATTTCACATCCAGCCAAGCATGTCCCTGCACATCAGTTCAGCCAATAACACAGCACTTGTCCCACCCAATGCTGAGCCACACTGGAAGGGCTGGGCCTGGATTCACGATGAGGGAGGAACTGTGCCCCTTGACTGAGGGGAAAATGGGCCCTGATCTAGGGGATGTCCCAAGCCTGTCCTCAGGAAACCTCCTTCTGAGGGGGAACACAGGCCTGTCCTCGGGAGCCCCCAGTCTGAGGGGGGATTCAGCCCTGACCTCAGGAGCCCACATTTCAATGTAGAAGCAGCAGCCCTGACTCCAGCCGGCCCCAAGCTGATGGAAAACACTCAATGCTGCCTTCAGAAGTCGGCCTTATTTGAGGGGACACACAACCAACCTTGCCCACAGGAGGCCACAGATTAATGAGTGAGGCCCTGCCCATAGGTGCCCCAACCAAGGAGATGCCTTCAGAGATGCCCATTCTGCCCTGCCTTCTGAAACCAACCCATGGGGAGGCACAGTCATCCCTACCCTCACAAGCTTCCTGTCTGAAGAAGTACCCTTGCTCTCAGGACTCCCTAGTCATTCTGACAAAAGCCTTGGGCTATGCCTGGAGCTCCAACTTTCTGTGTTCTGTGTTGAAAATTACTCCTTATCTCTACCTCCACCCCTCACCCCATCCTCACCAATGTATCTGGTCGGACTCAGAAGGAAGCAGAGGTATCAAGCCACAGAAGAAAGCAGACTGGGCCATGGCCTAAGGTTCTCAAATGCCAACGCTAAGAATCTGCTAGACTGGGGTTTGGTCACCGCCGATGCTCGGCTGGGGTCCTCCAATGAACCTCTGAAAGCCTTGGTTTCCTGGGCCTGCAACAGGGACACACTTTTTATCTAGCCTGATGCCTGGCACATAATAGAAACTCAGTAAATGAAAATCACTTTATCCAAACTCCTGCCTAGTGTCCAAGATTTGGGGATCAAATTCTTTCCCCATCCCCTAAAGTGATGCATCTCAAGTTTTGATGAAACAGCATAATCAGTTGGAGAACTTGCTAAAAACGAAGGTTTGGAAAAAAAAAAAAAGGCAGTTTCTCAGATTCTACTTCCAGAGATTTTGATTTAGCCGAGCCGGTGGTGTGGTCCAGGAAATGTATTTTTAACAAGCACCCAGGAGACTCCAGAGTAGGTGATTCATGGAGGCTGGAGCCAAGCAGGCTTGGAGGTTCTCCTGCAGAAACCAGGGGCTGGGAGAGGGGAGTTCAATCACCTGGGGGCTCTCTTTAGGTACACTTACCTACCCCACACCTTGAGGATGGCTGCCCCATTGAGCCATAGGTATGGGTAGGGATAGTGACATTGCTGATGGGTGGGACCCCCAAGCTCTACTCCTCAGCCCCCTGGAGGACTGACTGTTCCTGTCCAGTGGCTCTAAGCCTTTCTGAATTAACCCAAGAGCTTGTTAAAAATTCAGCTGTCTGGGTTTCCCAACAACCCTCCCCCCCCCCACCCCCTGAATCCTGAAGCAGTATCTTCAGGGTAACCCAAGAATGTCTTTTTAACAGGTTTCCCAGTTGTCCTCAATTCTCCATTCTTTCCTCCAATACTTGGAACAAGAAATGCCTTGCTGGGGTTGGGGGAAGGAGTGGAGCACCCACTGTGCACCCAAAACAACACACTTAAGAGATGAGGAAGCTGAGGCTCAGAGAAGTTTCAAGACTTGCGCAAGGTCTCTCAGTCAGCAGTGGAGCCAGGATCCAAACTCGTCTGTCTGATGCCAAATTCAGGCCTTGTTGCCACCATTTGCAAGATTTGTTTGTTGTTGTTGTTTAAACAGAATCACTTGAGTTTATGGAACAGAAATAGATGAGGTGTTTTCACCCCCATTTTACCAAAGATGAGGAAGCGAAAGCCTGGAGAGGTGAGATGACTTGCCAGGGTCACAAAGCTGTAAGTGGCAGAGCAGCTAGGAAGGTGACTCCAAGCCAAGTGCTCATTCCACAGTACCCAGGGCAGAGTTTTGAGCCCCGATTCCAATGGCGAAAAGCGCTGATAACCAATGGCAAGAGGGCAGATGAGCCAAGTGTGCTAGCACAGGGACTGGGGGTGGGGAGGAAAGAGGGAGGTGGCAAATTCTGCTTCTCTGAGATTCTGCCCTCAGAGCAGGCTCAGACTCATTTGCAGCCTCCGGCTCACTTCCTCCTACCTTCACCCGGGGTCCCAGGGAAGCAAGAGGGGCCAGCAGGTCAGGCTGGGCTTGGCTGCCTCAGGAAGCCGCTGAGGCCACAAAGGATGGGGGGAGGGGACGCCGGAAGGGCTCGGCCTGGCTGGACTGCCAAAGGCGGCAACTGGTGCTCTGGTGGTGAACCTGATTTTAAAGAGGTCCGATTCCCACTTTTCACACAAAGAAGCTGAGGCTCAGAGTTGAAGGTGCTTGCCCAAATGCCAGGATTCCAACCCTGTCGGGCTCCTTCCACCTCACCCCTTCCCACAGCAGAT
Source organism: Cabassous unicinctus (assembly GCA_029593785.1). Taxonomy (NCBI): domain Eukaryota; kingdom Metazoa; phylum Chordata; class Mammalia; order Cingulata; family Chlamyphoridae; genus Cabassous; species Cabassous unicinctus. The sequence continues at coordinate 7,536 of JAQZBX010045219.1, forward strand.
CCACTGGCAGCAGCTGGCTGAGCACTGGGAGACGGGCGTGAGGTTGGCTATCCGCGCCATCATCCACAGCGCACTGTGGGAAGAGGAGTGAACGGCTGGCCTAGCTTTTCATTCTCTCTGGGCCCTCCAGGGGCTGCTCCTGCACAAAGTTCCCCTTAACCCATGCACGGGCCAAGGAGACACTGAAGCTGCCACAGCCCCTGCCCTCCCCTAGAGGCCAGTCTTGACTGAGGCTCCCTCACTTCTACCCCCAACCCAGCAGCCCTTCCCTAGTTGTCATCACTGAAAAGATTGCTCTGGGCAGAGGGATGAGAATGGGCTGGGACCACTGCTGATCTTTCAGGTGGGTCTGTGGCTAAAGTGTGCTGAACGTGCCAGAAAGGAAATAGGAAGACTTTGGTCCCTCTGGGAAAATGGAACGTCCTAACTGACACTCAGAGTCCTTAATATGACATTATGATCCCCCTGGTTTTCTCTCACCCCACCTCTATGCATGACTTTCAATTCCATAAATTGGGCCATGCTTTCACCTCTGGACCTTTGCAGACAGTTCCTCTGACTGAAACATTTTCCCCTCAATCCTACCTGTCTGGGCCAGGCACTGTTTTGCCCCCAGCAACCAGTCTCCTATTCTCCTGGCCAACAAAACCTTATTTCATTGGAAACAGCAGGTGCCCAGCCCCAAGGGATGAACAATGCTTGGTTCTCCCTTGCCACTTTCCCAGGGTCCCTCAGAGGTGGTCATGTGCCCCATTTTCTGGCCAGTTACGTCTTCTGGGAAAGATATTCCTGGATGACTTCTTTCCACTTGGGAGTTGGTATGAGGTGTGGCACTGCCACAACCTTCTGGCAACTACAAGGCGATAAGCCCTCCTGAGGGGCTGGGGAAGCATCGTAAGAGCCTGCTTCCTTGGTGATCTTCTTGAGCCCATGAATACCTGAAACTGCCACCCTTCAGGTTTCTTGTCACATGAGCAAAACATTTCCCTATTTGTTTATGCCAGTTATTCCTTGCAGCTGAAACCATTCCTGACGGGTAACCTGAGAATATCTTTTTAACAGGTTTCCCAGGTGTCCTCAATGCTTGGAGCAGGAACCACCACACTGGGATGGGGGAAGGAGTGGAGCACCCACTGTATACCCAAACAACACACTTAAGAGATGAGGAAGCTGAGGCTCAGAGAAATTTCAAGATTTGTGCAAGGTCTCTCAGTCAGTAGTGGAGCCAAGATCCAAACTCCAGTCTGACACCAAATTCAGTCCTGTTGCCACCATTTGCAAGATTTGTTTGTTGTTTACAATAAATAGAATGTCACTTGAGTTTATGGAACAGAAATAGATGAAGTGTTTCACCCCCATTTTATCAAAGAGGAGGAAGAAAAGTGGCAGAGCAGCTAGGAAGGTGACTCCAAGCCAAGTGCTCATTCCACAGGACCCAGGGCAGAGTTCTGAGGCCCGGTTCCAATGGCGAAGAGCGCTGCTAACCTCCAGCTGCACACAGCCTCTGAAGCCTCTGGAGGAGGGTGTGTGCACACAGTGTGGAGGGGGTGGGTCTCACTTTGCCAGGGCAGAATTATAGCTGCTGCTCCCCACCCAGGACAGTCTGCACTACCTCATGACATGTACCACCCCTGCAGGATGTCTAAAACTCCCCTCCATCTTGGAATTGTTTCAGCCAGAGCCACTCCCATCCAGCCCTGTGCTCTAATTCAGAGCTGTATTTTAAACACACTCAGCTGAACTTGGAAGAACAGTAAAACACTTAAGCTTCTGTACCCTCTCACAGAGAAGCAAATCAAAGTTGAAGTATCTTGATACTACAAAACAGATACTGCAAAAAGCAAAATGTCTGGTTTTGAGTCACCCAGTTCCTTTTATCTTCACCTTTCTACTGCTCACTTTGTGGACCTCTCAAGGACTGATCCCGTCTCTGACAGCAAGCAGAACACTTGAGCATAATTACGGATCAACTGGGTGCTTTACATATATTATTTCATTTAATCCTCACAATCGGTATCTTCATTTTACAGATTACATATGCCATCACCAATTCTCCTTAAATGCTGCTGGCAGTGATTTATATTCCCATTTTGTAGATGAAAAAACTAAGGTGCAGCAAGTTAAGTGGTAGGAAGCCTGGTCTGTCCAACTCCAAAACATTTCAGGCTTGGACCAAGCCAGACAAGGGATCCACTCTTAGAATAATACCTGAGGAAAAGCACATCGATGGTTTGGGTATAAAAATTTATTACACATACAGAGTATTACCACTAACGAATGCAGACACAATGGTACTTGACAAAGGACGGCTAGCTCTTTGGAAAGTGAACAGGTCTGGGTGGCTCAGAGTCTCATGCCACGCTGATTGGTCAGTCAGACGGGAGGGCACATGCCAAGCAGCATGGGGTGTCAGGGCATCGAGCGATTGCTCTGCCTGCCTGCACTGCCTTCCCTGTCTGATCTGGGGCTTTGAAGGACGCCACGCCCAGAAGCAAGCAACTTAGGAAAGGGCTTCCTAAGGTGGGCCAGGCTTGTCTCTGAAGTCACTGCAACACTATTTTAAGCAACATATTTAATTAGATGATTTCCACAAAGTATACACGAAGATTCTAACCATCACAACTCAGTGAAGTACAAAACATTAAGTTACAGGCTGTGGGAGTAGAAGGCAGCACCAATAATGGCACCTTCCAATCCTGGTTGCTTTGGGGGTAGGAGGTGGGGGAAGGTCTTTTTTCTTTTTTAACTGAGCCCCTCAATTCAATGTACAAAAGGATTACTCTGATCGATAGTAAATTGTATTGAAAACAAAAATGGACTAAAAAGCAAATACTACTCTATGTTGGGGTGGAGGCAGGAGGAAAGAATGAGTCCTTCAAAGCAGGAGGGGAGGCAGTTGGGGGAAGGTTCTGTGGCTGTGACCCCAAGTGGTCACTCACGCTGCTCCATTTTTACTTTTGGTGGTCTCAGGAAGGTCCGATTTTTCTTCTCTTTCTTCCCCTTTGTGTTTGCTTGGAAGTTTCGCCAGCTGTCCACACGTCCATCTCGACTTTCCTAAGCCCCAAAAACATTTGAGATGAGGAAGCTAGTAATGGGAGGAAAAGCCTGAACCTGCCCTGCCATCCACCCACCTTCCCACAGCCCAGCCTGGCCCAGACCTCTGGAATAATCCAAGGAAAAAACAGAGCAGAGTTTTTTTTCCCACTTCCATGGACCCAGGAAATTGTCACATCACCCCTAGAAGGCAGGATGAGCTGTATGGTGAAAGAGGATGAGGGCAAAACAAATAATACCACAACAATGAGGCCACCACTTGGGGACTTGAGGGCAGATTTTTAGCATATGTTATTTCTATTCCTCACAAAAATCCCACTAAGGTGTGTACTGCCACCAGTATTTCACAAACCATGGCACTGAGACTCAGAGAGGTTAAAATCATTTACTCAAGGGAAGCGGCTGTGGCTCAATTGGCTGGGTTCCCGTTTACCATAAGGGAGGCCCCGGGTTCAGGCAAGATGACCCACACGGCTCATCAGCAAGATGACCCAACAAAGGGAGACAAGCAGACACAGAAAAACACAAAGCAAATGGACATAGCAGCAAGGGGGGGGATAAACAATAAATAAACTTAAAAAATAAATCTTAAAAAAAAAAAAAAAAATCATTTACTCAAAGCTAGTTCAGCCAGCTGTGCTGAGGGCCATAGTACCTCTACCTCTTGATATCAAGGGGCTGTCTCATTTTCTCTCTTTTCATACATGAAATGGGACAGAAACTAAATCAACTCTGGTTAGTCAACCCCAGCCCCTAACCTCTACAGAAAAGACCAAATATTGCCAGAATCCAGGAAACTGGCTGAGCCTGTTGAAGGATATAAGGGGCTCAAAGAGGAGTCACATTCAAAAGCCATTAAGTCTCTCTGCAGGTGGGACATTGGGGTCACAAGAACCACAATCTCCACTACCAAGGTTCTAACCTAAGCAGGCACAACTCCATGTTTACCCCCTAAATCAAATGTCAAAGCCATTGCTCTTGAGCCCATTTAGCAGCTGTAACTACAACAATCTCTAAATAACTATTCAGGGATCCTTACTGCCTTTGACTGAGGCCACAGAGACTGGCTGAGCAAGGACCCAGACTCATTCTCCAAAAGCTCCCACTCCTCCCCACAGATCTTATTTTCCCTCTGACCATCCATGGGGAATGCCCAGGCACCAAGTTTCTCATTCTGGAATAAGAATCCTGGTCACCTTGGAAATTTACCTCAAAGTTTTTCTGCCACTCCCTTTCTCGTTTGGCTTTTTCTTGAGCTTCAATCTCTTCTTCTCTTTGTCGCTTCCTAGGAAGAAACCAGATCCTAGTTCTATTTATGTATTTATATATTGTGTTAACCATACAAGTTAAGGAATCTCCCCACAGAGGCAAGCCTATAATGTAAATCACTTCCTTACAGGATTCTACAAAGATGGTTGTCTGGCAAGAGCTCAAAGGATTTTCATGAATGTCTCATTCTAAAACATGCAGATGAGACCATGGGCCAGATATAAATAATCCTGTTATACAGAGAAACAGAATCGGTCACTAAAGTTCAGCCAATAATAATCTGAAGTTTTGGGCTGTCAGTGACAAACCTATGTCAAGAAACCAGGCCACCTTACTCCAGCAACCAAGCAGAATGACCATTATAATTGCAGAGGGTCTTACTCAAGAGGTTCTCTGGACAAAACCTTACCCCAAATAAAGAACATTTCATGCAGTAACCTCAATGAGCAAAATCTACTTATTGCTAAACATCAATCAACAATACAAAATACATAAACCAAATTTACCTCAAGTTTTCTGATGAGCATGAGAATCACATTTTAGAATAATCAATATTTTACAAATGATTACACTGTATAATGCTACAAACTCACCAAAGCTCAGCCACTGGTCACTCGAAAGGTTCTGGCCTCAATAACAATGGCCTTAATAACTCAACCTATTTCACTAACAGGAAGTCAGGAAGAAAACACACAGTACTCTTGATTATAAACTCCCTAAGAACAAAGTCTATTCAATATTTCTCAACAGTCAGGGAGAATTTTTAACCCCAGTGATTCAAAAGGTTGGCTGTTTCAGATAATTTTAGACATTCTTTTAAATGATACACTACATAACTCCGTCATTAGGAAAATCCCCAAAGAACAATACTGGTTAATCTAAGTATTTAGATATGGTTTAAATGAACCTAATTGGTATGTACCTTTCATGCATCTCTTTGGCTTCTCTCTCTTTCCTCTTAATTTCCAGTTCAGCAAAGAGTTTCATGGTCTGTTTGTATACTGCTTGTTTGAACTGTAAGAAAATTAAGAATAAAAGAAAAATAAATATTTTATCAGTAACTTGAACCAAGTACTTTCAGATGGAGCTCAAGAGAAGAGTAGATTAGAATGTGAAAAGGAAAAAAAGATCCTTCAGACAGACAAACTACTTAATGATGCTGACTCTCTTGGGACACAAACAACACATGTACCTATGAGATTTCTTACTTTCACAATGCAGATGATGCAGAAGAATTTCACTCTGGTAAAAAGAATCCACTAAGAAAAAAAATTCTACACCCTTGTTCCACCACCTGAGATTTTGGAGGGCCCTTTCCTCAAAAGAAACTCAAAAAAAAAATAACTTTCATTCTTTAAAAATTTTTACAGTAGTAAGATATATACAACATAACAATACCATTTCAACCCTTTCAATTATATGATTCAGTGGTGTTAATTATATTTACAATGTGCCACCATCATTATCATCATCCATGATCAGAACTTTTCCATCACCACAAAAAGAAACTTGGCAGTCATTGAGCATTAACTCCCCATTTCCCACTCTCACACCCACACCAGATACCTGTAACCTATTTTCTGATTCTATGAACTTGCATATTTCAGTTATTTCATATAAGTGAGACCAAACAATATTTGTCTTTTTGTGTCTGGCTTATTTCACTCAATATGATGCCTTCAAATTTCTTCCATATTGTAGCATGTATCAGAACTTCATTCCATTTAAAGTCTAAAAATATTCCATGAAATGTAGATAACACATTTTTTTTTGTCCAGTCAACGACTGATGGGACACTTGGGTTGTTATCTGTGTGGGTATCTGTGTGAGTCCCTGCTTTGAGTTTTTTTGAGTATATACCTACAAGTGAGATTGCCAAACTACCTGTTTTTCATAGTACCTGTACAATTACACATTGCCACCAAACATGCAGGAGGGGTTCCTATGCCTCCTATCCTCACCATTACTAGTTATTTTCTTTTTTAAAAAATAAAAGCCATCAACAACCAGCAAGATGGCGGCAGAGTAAGGAGCTCCTAGAGTCAGCTCGTGCTACAAGGCAGTTAGGATTCACCCAGAGCTATCTAAAGCACCTGTTTGGGGGCTCCAGGAGACAGAATAGCATCCTGCAACATCCTTGAAAGAATGGAAGGAAGAGACTGCCCATGTGCAGAGAAGATTCATAAGTAGAGCACTCCACGCCCCAAAGGCCAGTGCCCACCCTCCACTAGTGGCACAAGCCACCTTGGGAGCTATTCCGCGGATGGAATTGGAAGCTCCACTTCCCAAAAACGGGGGAGGAAGAGACAGTTGGGCACCAACTTCAGCTACTGATTAGTAAATTCGGCGGGCTAAAGTATAATCCTCCTAAGAAGAGCTACAGTTTGAACTTGTCCAAGTCAGAAAAAGGCCTGTAGCCACAATTTTAACTCCACCCCTGACACAACAGGAAGCGGGACGGACTGAAAATCAGTGCTGGTAGGGACGTGCTTAGTTCCATCCAGATCAGATTGCAGCTCTAGCATAAGCCCCAGCCCCTCCTCCGGTAGGGAGGAAGCTGGGGGGATCTGTGCCAGCCTCTCCGGGAAACTACAGGCCACACCACAGAGGCCAGTGATCATCCTACTTTGGCAGCACAAGCTGCCTAACGACCTATTCTGTAGCTGGAATTGGGAGTTCCATTTCCCAAAAACAGGGGAGGAGACCGGTTTCAGCAGATTAGTAAATTCGGCTGGCTACAGTATAACACTAAGAATAGCTAAAGTTTGAACCTGTCCAAGTCGGAAAGAGGCTGGTAGCCGCTATTTTGATTCTGCCCCTAGCATGAGGGGAAGCTGGGCTGACTGAAAATCACAGTGACGGCGGAGACCGGTTTCTTTCACCCAGACCAGCCTGCAGCCCTAGCCTAGGCTTCGGCCCCACCTCTAGCAGGGAGGAAGCTGGCGGGTCCTCTCCAGGTAACTGCAGGTACATTTGGCTGGCACACACTGAATAGTTAGAAGTCTACCAGTGAGCGAAGCAAGCCAGACACAAAAGGACAAATACTGTATGACTGTGTTACTATGAACCAAATACATTGTGTAACATATTGTTTGATTCAAAATAGATAAATAAATAAAAATTTATATGTATCCATTACATTTAATTGAGAAATGTATATATTTATTCATCTGTGTTTACTTTTTAGTTTTTAATTGTTTATATTTTCAATTATTAAACGTACAAAATAAAGTAAAAAAAAAAAAAAAAAAAGTCTACCGGGGGGGAAACGGATGTGGCTCAAGTGATTGGGCTCCTGCCTACCATATAAGAGGTCCAGGGTTCGATTCCTGGGGCCTCCTGGTGAAAAGCAAGCTGGCCTGCGTAGAGAGCTGTCCCACGCGGAAGTACTGGCCTGTGCAGGAGTGCTGGCCCTCACAGAGAGCTGGCACAGCAAGATGACACAACAAAAAAAGATACAGAAGAGAGACACTAAGAGATGCAACATATAAGGGAGCTGAGGTGGCGCAAGAGATTGAGTAGCCTCTTTCCACTCCAGAAGGTTCCAGGATCGGTTCCTGGTGCCACCTAAAGAGAAGACAAGCAGACACAGAAGAACACAGAGAGCTGACAGCGAGCGCAAAACAACGAGGGTGGGGGCCGAAATAAATAAATCTTTAAAAAAAAATGTCTACCGGGGCAACTGTGGTCATCTTGGATCTGCACTGCATAGACTGCTGCCCACACCTGCAGCTCCATCCCTGCCCCAGGCAGGGGAAAAGGGGATGTGAAGCTTCATCAGTCTCTCTGGGCAACTAGAGTCTATGCCTGCATGAGTTGGATTATTCCACACAGCTGTGGCTCTGTCCCTATCCCTGGCAAATGAGAAAGTTGGGAGAAGCTTCATCGGTCCATGGGGCAATGAGGGCAGTTTGAGCCTCCACAGCTTATAGCACCAATTTCAACCTTGGCTCCTACTACATAACCAGCAAGGGAGAAAGAGCAAGAAAGCCCTAAACCAAAGAGAGAAACTGCATCCAGAATAAATACTCTAGGTAAGCCAGATGCCAAGACACCAACAAAAAATTACAATCCACACCAAGAAACAAGAAGATATGGCCCAGTTAAAGGAACAAGATAAGCCTCCAGGTGACATAAAGGAGTTAGTTATTAGTCAACTAATCACAGATGTTCAAACAAATCTCCTTAATAAATTCAATGAGGTGGCTAAAGAGATTAAGGATATTAAGAAGACACTGCATGAGCACAAGGAATTTGAAAGCATATATAGAAAAACAGCAGATCTTATGGGAGTAAAAGGCACAATAAATGAAATTAAAAATACACTGGAATCATATACTAGCAGATTTGAGGAGGCAGAAGAAAGGATTGGTGAGCTTGAAGAAATGGCCTCTGAAAGTGACAAAAGAACAGATGAAGAAAAGAATGGAAAAACTGAACAAGGTCTCAGGGTACTAAACCACAGCAAGAGACATGCAAACATACATATCATGGGTGTCCCAGAAGGAGGAGAGAAGGGAAAAGGGTCAGAAGGAATATCTGAAGAAATAATGGTAGAAAATTTCCCAACCCTATTGAAAGACATTGATATCCATGTCCAAGAAGCACAACGTACTCCCATCCGAATAAATCCAAACAGACCAACTCTGAGACACATAATAATCAGAATGTCAAATGCCAAAGACAAAGAGAGAATTCTGAGAGCAGCAAGAGAAAAGCAATGCATAACATATAAGGGATACCCAAGAAGATTAAGTGCCAACTTCTCATCAGAAACCATGGAGGCAAGAAGACAGTGATATGATATATTTAATATACTGCAAGAAAAAAACTTCCAGCCAAGAATCTTATATCTGGCAAGACTGTCTTTCAAAAATGAGGGCGAGTTTATAATAGTCATAGATAAACAGAAACTGAGAGAGTTTGTAACCAAGAGACCAGCTTTGCAGGAAATACTAAAGGCTGTGCTACAGCCTGAAAAGAAAAGACAGGAGAGAGAAGCCTGGAAGAAAGTCTAGAAATGAAGATTATATCAATAAAAGTAAAAGTGTCAAAAGAGTGGTGAAAATAAAATATGACAGATAACTCAAACATTCAGAAATAAACTTAACTGACCATGTAAGGCACTTGTATTCAGAAAACTACACTCACTGTTAAAAGAAATCAAAAAAGACCTAAATAATTTGAAGAACATTCCATGCTCACAGATTGGAAGACTAAATATCATTATGTTGTCAATTCTTCTCAAACTGATATACAGATTCAATGCAATCCTGATAAAAATTCCACCAGCATTTTTTTAAAATAAATGGGAAACACAATTATCAAATTTATTTGGAAGGGTAAGGGGTCCTGAATAGCCAGAAACATCTTAAAAAGGAAAGAGAAGCTGGAGGACTCTCATTTCCAGACTTTAAATCATATTACCTCACTATAGTAGTAAAAAAACAGCATGGTACTGGCATAAAGACAGACACATAGACCAATGGAACCGAAATGATGGTTCAGAAACAGATCCTCACATCTATGGTCAAGTGATTTTTGAGTAGCCTGTCAAACCCACCCAGCTCAGGCAAAACAGTCCATTCAACAAATGGTGCTCAGAGAACTGGATATACATAGCCAAAAGAAGGAAAGAAGACCCCTATCTCACACATTATACAAAAATTAACTCAAAATGGATCAAAAACCTAAATATAAAAGCAAGAACCATAAAGCTTCTAGAAGAAAATATAGGAAAAACCTTCAAGACCTGGTGGAAGGCAGTGGATTCTTAAAGGAGATAAGAGGAGGACTGAGATGGACTACTGATGTTTAATGTATGTGGAAGTTTTAATAAGCTTTACTGTAAAATTATGGAAATGTACAGAGTTGATGGTAACACATTATTATGAGTAACAGCTGGTTTATAAATGGGAATGTGGTTGCAAATGGTAGTCTAGGGATGTAAATGCCAACTGAGAGAAAGCTAGAGAATAATCTAGGGACTGAATAGCACAGTAAACGCAGAGGTGGATGAGAATTGTGGTTGATGGTACAGATGCAAGGCTGTCCTTGGTGAGCTAAAGCAGATGTACATCACTATTGCAGGGTGGTGGGAATGTGAAAAAGCACAGGAAAAATACAACTGGAGTGACCTATGGACTGTGGTTAACAATAATAATGTAATATTCATGCATCTATGCCAAAGATGTACTGTGTTGATAATGGGGGAGTATGGAAAAAGTGTGCCAAATGTACACTATGGATCTGGTAATAATCTGATGATATTATCTCTCATAATCTGTAACAAATGTTCCACCATACTGTGGTGTGTTGACAAGAAGGGTGTTGTTTGAGAATTCTGCACATGTACATGATTGTTTTGTAAGTTTACAACTTCTGTCATAAAAATATATTTAAAAAATAATAATAGGGTGGGTTGGGGGGAAAATACACCAAATGTAAGATAAGGGCTATAGTTACTTGTAAGATTTTGACAATATTCTTTCATAATTTGTAACAAATGTCTCACAACAATGCAAGGTGTTGGTGCTGAGTTGATGTATGGGACCCCTGTATATTATGCATGTTTGCAAGTTCATACCTTTTACTATACACTTATTGTTTATATATGTTCATGTATAAATGACATAAAAAAAATAATAATAATAATAGGGTGGGTTGAGGGAAAATACTTTGGTTAGTAGCAATATTTTGAAGATGCTCTTTAATCATTAGTTAAAAATGTTTTTTACAACAATGCAACGTATTGGTGGTAGGGTAAGGTATGAGAGCCCTGTATGATGTTATGTATGTTTGTTTTGTAAGTTCACAACTATTACTATACACTTATTGTTTATGTATGTTTAAGTATGAGTGATATACTTCAATAAATTGGAAAAAAAATAATAGTCATCATTGTGGGTGTGAAGTGGCATCTCACTGCCAATTTGATTTGCATTTCCCTAATGGCTAATGATGTTGGGCATCTTTTTATGTGCTTATTGGCTAGTTGTATATATCTTTAGAAGAAATGTCTATGCAAGTCCTTTGCCCATTGTGGTAGTTTGAAACCATATCCAGAAAATCATATTCTTAAAGCTAATCCATTCCTGTGGGTTTAAACCTATTTTAAGTAGGAAATTTTGATTAGGTTACTTCCATTAAGGCATGGCCGAGTGTGGGTCTTAATCTTCTGACTGGAGACCTTTATAAAAGAATGAAATTCAGACAGAGAGAGAAAACCACAGAAGCAAGAAGCTGAAAGCAATGAAGCCCAAAAGAGAAGGCACGTGTGCCTTGCCATGTGACAGAGGAGTCCAGGATCACCAGCAGCCAATGTCAGGGAGAAAGCATCATCTGATGATGCCTTGACTGGGATGTTTTTCTCAGCCTCAAAAACTATAAACTTGCAATCTAGTAAATTCCCACTGTTGAAAGCCAATCCATTTTACGGTATCAGCTTTCAGCAGCAAAGCAAACCATTTTTAAATTGGGTTGTCTTTTTGTTGTTGCACTGTAAAATTTCTTTATATATTCTGAATATTAAACCCTTACACCTAATTTATGATTTGAAACTATTTTCTCCTACTCGGGTAGGTTGTCTTTTCACGTCTTGATACTTTCTTTCCATGCAGAAAAGTTTTTAATTTTGAAGAAATCAAATTTATCTATTGTTCCTTTTGTTGCTTATGCTTTTTAAGAAACCACTGTCTAATATAAGGTCTTGAAGGTATTCTCCCATGTTTTCTTCTAGGGGTTTTATAGTTTTAATTCTTATTTTTAGGTCTTTTATCCATTTTGACTTAATTTTTGTATATGGTGTGAGGTAGGGGTCCAATTTCATTCTTTTGCATGTGGATATCCAGCTTTCCCAGTACCATCTGTTGAAGAGACTCTTCTTTCTCCACGCATAGACTTGGAACCCTGACAAAAATCAAAATCTTTAACCAAAATTAGCAAACTGAATCCAATGGCATATTAAAAAGACTACACAGGGAAGCAGCTGTGGCTGAAGCAATTGAGCTCCCATTTACCATATGGAGGGCCCGGGTTCGATCCCTGGGATCTCCTGGTAAAAAAAGAGAAGAGGTGTTCCAGACCCGCGCAGAGAGGCACCGGCCCCCACACAGCAAAGCAACGCACCAAAAAAGATGATGATGTAACCAGATAGAAAAAATAATAATAATAAAACAAATTTAAAAAATGAAAAGATTATACACCATGACCAAGTGGGATTTACTCTAGGAATGCAAGAATAGTCCAACATACAAAAATCAATGTAATAAACATAAATAGAAGAAAGGGGAATAAACAAATGATCATCTCAATTGATTCACAAAAGGCATTCAACAAAAATCCAGTACCCTTTCTTGATATAAACATTCAGAAAAGTGGGAATACAAGGGAACTTCCTCAACATGATAAAGGCCATTTATAAAAAATCCACAGCTCATATCATACTCAATAAAGAAAGAGCTAAAACTTTCCCTCTGAGATCAGAAACAAGACATGGATGCCCACTGTTACCACAGTTATTCAACATTTTGTACTCGAAGTTCTAGCTGGAGCAATCGAGCAAAAGAAAGAAATAAAAGGCATTCACACTGGAAAGGAACAAGTAAAATTATCCCTATTCTCAGATGACATGATCCTATAATATAGAAAATCCCAAAGAATCTACAAGCTACCAAAATTAGTAAATGAATTCAGCAATGTCGCAGAATACAAAATAAACACACATAAGTTGAGTTTCTATACACCAGTAACGAACAATCTGAAAAAAAAAATAGCACCTAAGAAAATGAAATACCTAGGAATCAATTTAACCAAGTAGGTGAAAGACATGTACACTGAAAACTTATTATATAAAACATTGCTTAAAGAAATTAAGGAAGACCTAAATAAATGGAAAGAGATATCCCATGTTCATGGATTAGAAGATGTAATTTTGTTAAGATGTCAATATGGCCTAAAGTTATCTATAAATTCAATGCAATTCCTATCAATATTCCAACAACCTTTTTTGCAGAAATGGAAAAGCAGATCCTCAAATTCACATGATATTGCAAGAGCCCCAAATAGCTACAACAACTTTGAAAAAGAACAGAAGACTCACATTCCTGATTTCAACTTACTACAAAGCTACAGTAATAATTAAAACAGTGTGGGGAAGCGGGTGTGGCTCAGTGG
>JAQZBX010045220.1:0-13965 GCA_029593785.1 Cabassous unicinctus
CAATTAAGTTTGGGCATATGATCTGATTGGAGAAAAGGGGTCATAAATGAGAGAAAAGCAATGAACACAAAAACAAACTGCAGTGAACACAAATGCAGGTGGCTTCTTTTGCTGCAGTTGAAATATCCCTTGTTTTAAAATTTAGTTACAACTGATACCAGATTAGGAGTGTCTTACTAATAACAAGTCCTTCCTTTGGGGACCTGAAATGACCTCTGGAGGCCAATTAGCTACTCTGCTTCTGAAAAAAAAAAAAAAAATGACTGAACTTCTTAGTGAGAAGTATGGATCAGTTTACTGCAGCCTGCAAAGGTGGCTCATGTGCTGAGTCTATAAAGTTCTCAGGCATTCTTCCCGACTCCAGACTCATGACTCAGCATCCGCAGTGCTCACGGCACTGCTACAGCTGCCAGTAGCTTTGGTTTGTACAAATGCCAGGGAGCACTGTTACTGTGCTTGATTTTGCATTTCTGCTCACTTTCCAAAGCATTAACTTTTAGGGAAATTCAACAAACCCCAAGATGCAGCCTACGGCAAAAACTGACAGAACAGTAAGAATAATGTACGGAAGTTCTTAATCTGTGCCATAAAATTCAAAGGCCAGAACACACATCAAATTACAAATGTGCCCACTGTTAATTGGATAGCTATGAGCCCTGAGAAATGCCACGGCCCCCTGGGCAGTATTTACAATTAAGGCCACCTATAAATATTTGTTGAGAGGCTGTCAGTCTGAAAATCCCAGCTCTATGCTTCACAATTCAGCAAGCCCAAACATGAAAGGTGCCACTTCTATGCCAACGCTAGTTAGCAATCTAGGGGGAAAAAAATCAAATAATGTTTCAATGCTTGGCTTTGTTTTCCTGTTTCCCATCCCAGGTCCATGGGATCTGTGGACACTGCTCAGGCTCAGTGGACCTCTAGTGACTCCCTAAACTTCAGTTTCTTTCTGTAGCCATTCCAGGGACTTTCATCCTGACTGGTGGAAATCACTGTGCTCCTTACAAATACAAAATAACCTCTCTCTTCCTTTAATCTCCACCCACTTCCTCTTTATTGACCCTCCATGAAGAGAACAAAAGTTCAAAATGAAGGTGATCAAGTACCCAATGAACTTATTACTACAATGCTGGGTGGCACTAAGCAGACTTCGCCCTGTCTCTACTCAACATCTTCATTGGGAGAATGGGATAACAGTATCCACCTCCTAGGGCTGTTGGGTACATCTTCCTTCCCCACCTGTCCTCTGCCCTTCCTTGGGCATGTTACTTGAATTAAATCATCATTCTAATAGCCCATCCAGTCTTATAATTCAGATTCTGTGTCCACGAGCCTGGTTCTCCTGAATCCTACGATTTTAAGATGCTATCTGATATGGAACTTAGAACTCTATGCCACTCATGTTAAGATGTGTATGTATAACCAAAACAATAAACATTTCTTTTTTGGCCTGAATAGACAGACTCTCTTAAGTTATCTCAAGCATGTATAAATTTTAATAAATATATTCTCATTAAAAATAGTAACCATGGCTAAGAAGACAAGTGATTTTATTGAGAAGCCATCAAAACAATGCAGTGTATGATGAACAGTTCCGTGATTAACTATACTTATCCTACCATACCTTAGAGTACTGTGGTTTTCCATTTTCATAGTGAATCTCCATATAATCAGACGACAGCAAACCACTATAAAGGAAAAAAAAAAAAAAAGAGTGATTTCTGCATCTAAGATACTTGGAGGTTTAAAAATAATCAGCTCGATATATAGATGTGAGGGGCATGCAAACCACAAATAGCTGCAGTTCACAGTACAAAAACAAATTCTCTTCAAGGGTCTCAAACGTTATACAGTTACAAGTCATTCCCCCGTCTGTTAAAAAGACAAGACACAGATGTGGAAAAGCTGAACTGCTTTTAGACACACTATTCATCATTTGACTGATAAACTAATTAATATGGAACAAATTAAAAGGCAGGTAGCAAGAGGACACAGGACCTATAAGAATGCCCGGAATGATTGGAATCTCACAAAATGTTAATAGTATAGAACAGGAGTCAGAGAGCTCTTCCTTTAAAGTGACAGCTAGCAAATGTTTCAGGCTTTGAGGGTTACATGGTCACTGTCACAACCACTCTTATCTGCCACTGTGGTGCAAAGCAGCCACCGGCAATGCATGGCTGTGCTCCAACAAGGTTTTATTTATGGACACTGAGATCTGAATCTCATGTAATTTTCATGTGTCATTAAATATTATTCTTCTTTTGATTTTTCCAATAATTCAAAAAATGTAAAAAAACATTCTTAGCTTGCAGAGTGTACAAAAACAGGGCTGTAGTTTGCCAATTCCTAGTATGAAATAATGGTTAAGAACACTAACTGTGAAGTCAAACAAACCAAGGTTTAAAAAAATCTGGCCCAGCCCCACATTGGTGGTATGATTATGAGGAAGCTGCCTGACTCAGCTTTTATAAGTGTCAAATGGAGACAGTAAGAGTGGGAATCTCCTAAGACATTGTGAGAATTAAATAAAACCACACATATGCAGTGCCTAGCACAGAACTCAGTATTAAGTGCTCAGGAAAGGGCACAGTGGCTGTCACTTTTGAATTTTAACTCAATTTCCTAAAACACGTTTCTCCCTCTACAATATGGGAAATACAAAATATGGGCCTCCTAGAGAGTGCTGGACTAAGTGTTAGGGCATCTGGGTTCTAGGAATGATGATAACGAGAGTGATAACTCAGATTTATTGACCACTTACTATATCCTAGGCATGGTTAAAAGGTATTACCTCATTTAATCCTACTGACAACTGAAGAACAATTGCAAGTTCTGCTAGAAACCAGAAGTGTGCCCTTTCAGCCTTCATTCCCACTTCTGCAAAACAAAGGGCTGGAGTAGAAGACATTCCACGCCCCTTTGCTCTGACTTTCTGATTTTCTATAATTCTGCCTGATCTTAGGTTTCTTGTTAGGAAACCTTGGCACTACTTCTTTAACTGAAATGCAGGAGGACTAAATGATTTCACCAACTGCACCTGATGCAATTCTAAAGTGACCAATAAAAAGGGCTAGAAAGGGCGACTTACAGCTGGTCCACAGAGTCACTGGGAGCCTCATGCATGCAGCCAGCATGGTTTCCTAAATGAGCTGAAGGACAACCTTTACAGCACAGAAATAAAGCAGATGCTTGTACCTTAGACATGTTTTCCTAATGAAATTGCTAAGCAAGCACATACTTATTGATGATTCTACATTTGAAACTAAATTACGGTACATCTACTCCTTCTCTTTTAAAAGTCTAGGTAGTAGTAAAAGTAATGTAATGTGAAAGTACTGTAGAAGTAAAACTCCATAGACTTGAGAATACCTGACAGAGTGCAGAAACTTCTTTCATTTCCAGTTAATTAAGTCGGCTCCCAGCACTATGAATATACATAAACAGGGCTGTTGATGTTAACATTTCTCTGAGGAATCCTTCCCCCATACCAAGAGGCAGAGAGGTTTCACTAACTGCATTCTAATTACCTCTCTCTACAGGTAATTCATTATTTTCAAAATTCTCAAACACACGATCACTGGAGCATGTCTGAGAGCTGAAAACAGAGTTATTTTAGACCACGACTTCTGCCAGTAATTACAAGAGCAAATTGGAGCATCCTAACCATTAATCGCCAAATCTGCTGAAGGTCACTTCAATCATCCTATTTTCCCCTTTTGAAGGGCCTCTTTCCCTATGGACACCCCTATTTCTAGTATCTCACATTTAAGAATCTTAAAGAAGAACATCAGCTTCTTTTCTCGGAACCCGTGAAGACAAGAAGGCCACAAGGCCTCTTCAATCCTCGCCATCACCCCTCCATTCTTCTGCCTCCTCTAAAGAGCCCACGTCCCCCTTTGCTCCTTCCTTTCCTCCCATCTGAGCACTGCCATCCCTCCCTTAACACTGCTTCTTCCTCAATAAAGCCTTCCTAGCACCTGAGCATGTTGATCAGGAGGCCCCTGATCAACATGTGCTGGATGAACAAACAACTAGCAACACCCGTATATGCCAGGGCCCTCCCGTGCACTGGAAAGCCGGGATGCAGAATGCAACTCTGCATTGGAACTAAGCAAAAATCAGAATAAATGCTGGAGATCAGTCATCTCATCCTCACAGGTCATTTGTAATCTCCCTGAAAGTGTAATTAATGCCAATTAAAATCTAATCTAGTTAGTTATAAAAGTCTTGAAGAAATGTTGAAGTAGCAGACCTTTGAGTGACTGACAGGAACACTGAAAAGGAAAAAATGAAGAGCTATCTGTGCAGTGATGTGTCTCCAGCCCCACCCAGCAGAATAAGAACAGGTAATATTCATCTCTGGAGGCCTGGAGATGAGTTGTCAGACAACCCCTGCTTGAGGATGCTCTCAAAGTTCTTTCTTCCACCCTACTGTCTTTAGTTTCATTAGCAGAATTTCCTGTTGGGAGCAGAAACATTCTGACATGTCAATAGTGATCCGTTTGGCAACTGTGGTCCCAAGGATAAATTGTTATTTTACTTTTTCAATCAGCCACTTGGGAGCCTAGTTGTGCAGAGTAATAACTCCTGCAAGAACTGGTAAAACGGAGTTCCTAAACATTCTAAGATTTGAAATGAGCATCCCTTTTCTAATAATTTACAGAAAAGCTAGGCACCGTGGCTACTACAATGTTTCTCATGTGGTTGTTTGGTGAAGGAAGGGTGGCCTCTGGAAAGAAAGGGATAAGGAAGTTCAAAGCCCAGTGGAAGACAGTGGAAACATCAGAATATGGAAACACTCTTAACCCATTGACTGCAACTTCATGGTGAAACTGCAGCACTGAGGTCATGAAAAGAACATGAGCCATGGAGTCAGATTGAGTGTAATTCTACTAAAAATATGAATTACAAGAGTAAGCATCTTGAAGATGCTGAATTCTAAGAGCAAGAGTATGGGAAGACTATTAAAACATGGCAAGTAAGCCAAAAACCAGGCCAATGAAGGGGAATGAGGCAGAAATAAGGTGATATAACCACCGAATCCCATTTCATTTTCCTCTTCTTGGCATGGTAAGACTACATTTCACAGCTTCCCCAGCAGCTAGCTTGGGGCCAAGAGACTGGATTCTGGCTAATGAGGTATAGGGGAAGTGATGTCTGCCCCTCTGGCATGGCCATTAAAATCCCTGCATGATTAGCTCAGCTCTCTCTTCTATGGCAACCCTGGAAGCCACATGCTCCAGGCAACACCACTATGAGATTGATGAAGCCTAGGTTCCTGGGTCATGATTTGAAGGAGAATTGACTAGGAGAGCCATTCAACTTGTATTTGACTATAATGTGAGTGAGAGACAAAGTCTTACTGTGTAAAGTCTCAGGTTTCATGCTTGTGACTAAAACAGTCTAACCTATCCTGGCTAATTCCAGGAGTTAGCACAAAGAAATCTTTTAGGAATTTATGTTCAAAAGAAGTTCAAAATCATCAGTAAATATACAAAGGGAGTTGCTATTGTATCTAAGCAGTAGAAGGAGATTTGCTTTGAGAAGATTTTGCATATATATATATATATATTTGTTGAAACCTTTGAGTTTGAGATTCACGTGTGTAATGAAATTAAGAAATGAAATAACCAAGTGGTCGAAACTCCTAAGAGTTTATATCTTCCATTATATGGAGGATCATTATGGAGAAGCCAACTGAAAAAGTTACTTACTAAGAATCCCTAATGCCTATAAAAGTTAGCAACTAAAAGGATGAATGACTTCTAATTTTATAGAAAGAAACTTGGATACCTTACTTGAAAGAAAATCATATGCTGTCTTTGGGATGACCCTGATCAGGAACACTTAGGAATGGGCTTATCAAGCAAATTAATTGTTTAGAACAAGACAGCATATATTCCAAGGCCTTGGACTATACGGAAGACCACCAGGAACATCATATATTGGACCACAAGGAAACCATTTGTTCTACATGAGTTAAAGATCATTCACCTTCTTGTAAAAAATAGTCCAACTACTAGTTTCTAGAAGTCCCTTCTAGTTCTAAAAGTCTGCACTCTCTGAAAGTTTGGGTTGAGTCCTGTCTTCCTCTGTAGAAGTTTGATATTATTTATGAATTCCAAAAAGAGCTATTGATTAAGCTTGTAAACTGGTCTGTTCCTCTAGACATGATACCCTTTGATTGTATTAAATTGAAAGGTTTTATGCTTACTTGGTTATGTTAAGATTAGGGCTTTGATTTGACCATGTCATTAGGGCATGCTGGCTTGAGTCCCCGCCCCCTTGATGGGCTATATAAACGGACACTCACTCAAGGAGAACATGGAATCAGATTTGGGAGAAAACAGGAAGGGAGCTCCATAGATATGGAAGAGGATCCTACAGCCCCAGGAAGAGAGATGAGCCATTCACCTGATAGTTTGCAGCTGAAGAGAACAAAGCAGCTGAGCCCTATGCCAGCCTACAGCTGAGATCAGAAGAAGCTGGGCCCATGAACCCTTAAGAAGAAGGAGGAAGGCTGAACCCTCACAGATATCGCCCGCCATCTTGTGTCAACACATGGCAACAGACTTTGGGTAAGGAAGTACCTTTTATGGTACCTTGAGTTGGACTCTTTAGGGCCTTTTAACTGCAAGCTTTTACTCCAAATAAATACCCTTTATAAAAACCAACAGATTTCTAAAGTTTTAAGAAAACGTTAGACTCATTCCCCCTAAAATAGTTTAATAACAAAAGTTGTTTCAGCTAGAAAATATATATTCCCATAGGTATAAACAATAACGTAGGATTTTTAAATTGTGCTAAAAGATTGTAGGCCTGGCGAGGTTGGGATTTAAGAGTGTAGAAATGATATGTTAAGTGGGTTAAAGTAATTATAGGTTGAATAGAGGCTTTGTGTTAAGTCAGGCATAGACGGCATGCTAGGCAAGGGCTGGGGGACGTGGGCTTATTTCATAGACAGGGAGCTGCAGGCGAGAACATTCCTAGCATGAGTAGGATGTAGGGGGTTAAGCTTCTTCCAGGGTCACAACAGTAACTTAATGAGTTGCTAAACGACATGAGAGGTTGCAGCAGGAATTTTAATGTAGAGGTACTCCCGTGTCTCATAGGAGATGGGTCCCCATCTTAATTAACCCCACAAGGTTAAGGAAACACTGGATTGAAGACAGGAAACAGGCAGGGCTGCAAGTTAATAGATAAGGCAGTAGAGAAAGGGGGAGTTAGGAGAAAAATGGGGAATGAACTGGAGGCAAAGTCAAAGCTGAGGACTCAGCTAAGCTGACCAATCAATAAGGGGTAGCCAATGGAGAGCTCCCTTATGAGGAGGAGGCATCTATAAGACATTAAAATGAGATGTTTAATTTCTCCTCTCCAATGGTCTGATTTGAAGGCAGCCCATATGACGTGGCTAGCATATTCCTAGCTGTACACTAGTAAGTTTGAGATTCTTTTATGATAGAATCATGGTTACATTCACAATTTAGTTTTATCCCCATATGTCATGAAACAAAAGGGAAAACTGAACCCAAATAATGATGGCATGTCTAGTGCACAAAGTCACATATGGCTCAAATTTCAAAGCTAGTAAGGAAGTCAATATTATAGTGCATTGAATATTACTAATTTAGGTTCTTTTCTGTTAGGCCCAGTACTTATTTATACAACTATTAAACCAGGTATTACACATGGTGGAAGGGTAGGGAATGGATGTGGCTCCATTATCAACCTTGCCTTCCAATAACCTTGTCTAGAACAAACAACTCTCCTCCAAATCCAGTTCTTGCCACATCCTAAGACAAGAACATTTTACTTCTTTCATTTTTCAAGCTATACAGGAAAAAAAAAACCTGTGCATTTGTTTATACAGTGTTCCATTCTTCCCAGTTATGTTTGAAATGGTGAAAAGAACAAAAAAAAGAAACCAAGGGAAAAACTATCAAAAACAGTAATAATTAAGTAAGGTGCTTGGTTACAAAATAAATAAGCAAAAATAAAATATGTTCCTCTGTGTACCAGCAAAAACAACCTAGAAATAATCTGGGGGTGGAGGGAAGTTTGTACTAACAAGGACAGAAACAACAACGAATTTCAGAATTTATACTTACACCCACATATAAATAACCCAAGAATGAACTTTGGTTTAAATAAATGTGCAGATATGTGTATAGAAGTAAACTGCAAATCCTTACTAAGAAAAATAAAAGAGTTCATGACTGAATGAATCATAGTACCTTATTCTCTGTGAGAACACTCAATATTATATAAAGACGTCTATTTCCTTCAGCCTACTCTATTACTTTAATATAATTCCAAGCAAAATCTCAGAAAATTATTGTAACTTGACAAAATGATGCTGAAGTTCTCCTTAAGGAAAAATGCTTTAGATTAGCCAACAATTGTTCAAAATAAGAGATAAAAAAAAAAAAAAAAAAAAAAAAAATAGAAGATACACTGCTCCTACAGCAACTGAAGACACAGGTCACTGGCCTGAATAGACACATAGTGGGGTAGAATGGAAAGTCCAGAAAGAGATTCAAATTCACATTTAAAAAACACATATGATAATAATGGCATTTTAAATTAGTAAAAAGGAAAATAAAGAGTAAATATGTTTGTGACAACTGACTAAACAGTTGGGGAAAGAAAGTTAGATCCCTATATTATATCTTACACCAAACTAATTCTATATTCATTAAAGGTTTATAATGTTTTAAATGAAGCTGTGGCAGTTTGATATTATTGATGAATTCCAAAAAGAAATACTGATTATGTTTGTAAACTGGTCTGTTCCTGGGGCTAGTGATACTCTTAGATTGTGTTGAATTCAGAGGTTTTACTTTTACTTGATTAAATTATAACTAGGGCTTTGATTGGGCCACATCAGTAGGACAAGAAAATGACAAGGCAGAGGAGACAGTAAGAGTTTTAATGCTGGAGCCCCGGGAGGTAAATACACACAGAGAATCAGATACATGAAGAAAGAGAGATGGCTCCATTAGACACAGCAGAGGTCCTGGGAAGAGAGACGAGCCGTTTGCCTGACAGTTTATAGCTGGCCTTGTGGCAAGAGCAGAGCAGCTGAGCCTGGAGAGAAATGAGCCCTGGGAGAGAGAGGGGACTTATCCCAGCCTGCAGCTGCTATTGGAAGAAGCTGGGACTACGGAGCCTTAAGAGGAAGAGGAAGAGGAAGAGGAAGGCTGGACCCTTGCAGATACCGGCAGCCATCTTGCTCCAACAGACTTTGTGAGGGAAGTAACTTGCGCTTTATGGTCTGGTAATTGTAAGCATCTACCCCAAATAAATATCCTTTATAAAAGCCAACAGAGTTCTGGTACTTTGCATCAGCACCCCTTTGGCTGACGAATACAGAAGCCATAAATTTACTATAAAAATACATGCCTTTAGTAAGCATGATATTACACCCAGATGTCATAGAGAAGAAAACTGTTAAGACGATAAAAAGTTTTAAACTTCCATGAGTGAAAAAAAAAATCATAACCAAAATTTCAAGGTCAACTGAGAAAAAAATATATGGCAACATGTGAAAAACAAAAGGCTACTATAAAATATAAGGAACCCTTAAAAGCCAAACCAAATAAAAACAAACAATCCAACAGAAAAGTGGGCAAAGGACTTCGGCAGGTGATTCACAAAACAGAATTTACAAAATACAATTCATGGAAAAAGGAAAACAAGAAATACTAATTGGCAATCAATCAGGTAGAAATGTACAATTATACTAGTAATAAAAGACTTGTAAATTGAAAAACCATAAGAGACCATTTTCCCCCATCAGTTTGGAAAATAAAAATGAATGATAGTAGCAAGTGTTGAAAAAGGTATAGAAAAACTGGCACTGCACACATTACTGTTGGGAATGTGAACTAATATGCCTTTCTAGGGGGCAATTTGGCAATAGGTATCAGAAGCCCTAAAAGCATGTTCACCCTTTAATCCACAAGTTCCACTTATTATAGTTTCCTGAGGAACTAAATGAACAATAGAAGAGATGGATGGATGGATGGGTGGACAGATGAATATAGATAGAGAGATCAAGAGACAGATAGCTACACACATACATATACATACATATCTGCATGTGTATGTATATGCAAATAGATATGTACAGTTACATATAAATATACACACACAAGGCTATTCTCTATAGATGATGTAGATGTGACTAGATTTATATGTGCTTTTACACACATTCAGAAAGACATTTACAACATCTTTAAATGAAAAATGCAAATGAGAGAATACTACTTTTGGTAATCTTTTATAAGTATGTTTATATGAGTATATTCACAGACAGGAAAAAAGCCTGGAAAGAAATACAAAATTTAACAGTGGGCTGTAGCTTCCTGTATGTTTCAAAGGTTTTTATTTTCTTGTTTTTGCTCATCTGTATTCTCTAAAGTTTATACAATGAAAATATATTACCTTGTTAATAAGAAGTCACAATAAAAGCTACACTTTTTAAAAGAACATATAGTTCCTTTAAGAAAGAAACTATTTAAATATTGACTAATTTCCGGTCCAGGAAAGGAAAGGATCCGTAGACATCATGACACCACCACTGACCACATAGGAACAGCGGCCACCCCAGACTGCCTCTCCTTCCCCTCACCTCAAGGCAATGAACACCTGCTCTGCTAGAGGGAGTGGATGAGGACAGAAAGAGAAACAAAACGCAGTCTCTACCCTACAGGCGATTATAATCTCATAGCTGAAGTAAAACAAGGGAGCATGTACCCTAATAATGTAAATAACAAAGCACCAAGCATCCCCTAAAGGTGGAATGAATTTCAACTAATATGCTTGGAACTCCTTAAGAAAGAAGCAAAGCCTGGGCAGGATCCATGACCCCATTTAGGCAGGTGAATACGAGCAGGAAAGAGCGATTATGTGTGCAGGGGCTGATGTGTGCAAGCACAGGAGCTAGGAAAGGGCAGGAGGCATGTTGGGGGGACATCTAGAACGGGGGTTTGTAACCTTTTTGTTCCACGGACCCCTTTGCCAGGCAGGTGAAAACCACGGACCCCTTCTCAGAACGGAGCAGCAGATAGTTTTATGACACACCTGCACCAACACTTCCCCACAAGAATACTGTTGTTTTGAATTTTCAATTCAAGCTCATGGACCCCCTGTATTCTTTCCATGGTAGTGGACCCCTGGTTAAGAACCTCTGGTCTAGAAGTTCAGTTTGGCCGGGGCATCAATTATAAAGGGGAATAGTACTGAAAAGGCAAGTTTGGGACCAGACACCACACAAGCTTCAACAAGGAGTTGGAACTTTCCAGACACCCTAGGACCAGGAACTCAGAAGATGGAGCGCCAAAGCAGTCCTCCTGAGAGGAGCTGAAAGCAAGTGGTACCTTCCGTGTCCACAGAAGGTGTAAAGACTTTTAAGGCCTGGGAAGGGCTGAACACAGATAAGGCTCTTTTACTGGGTCAATTAGAGCCAGCAGCAAAGTAATTAATGTTAGCAGCAGGAGAGAACAGCAAGAGACAAGCAAAGACACTGAGAAAAGGCTTTTCTACATATGAAAACCTACAGCTTTAATTTTCCTTCACTCATTCAATTAACGGCTGAAAACTGCATGAGGAGAAAAAAAAGAAAGCAGTTTAAGGTTTTGAGATAAAGAAATGATTAAGCAAGATTAAAGATTATTTAACTTTTACTCAAATGTTTCTATATTTTTAAATAGTTTTACTGTAAATTATAGGTATTGGTTCTTAAATTTGTTATGTAAATAGCAGTGAACACTTTGCAATTTTATGCTATTTTAATTAGTTAAAGGAAGAATAAGCAAGCTTCTTGTCAAAAAACCACAATTATCTACTCTGCGCTCTCCGGCTTTCTTTTTGCCCTACCCAGGAAGAGCCAAACCCTCTATTTCTCCTGTGCAGCTACAACCTGAGCTTGCTGGCTGAATAAGATGCAAGGCATCTACAGACTGAGCCCCTAAGACACAGGCTGGGGACAAGTCTGCAGAGCCCCATAAAGGAAACGACATTAAAGCTGTCACCCTAGACTTCTCCTACCAGGCAGAAAACAACCCTCTAAACAATCATGGTATCTTCATGCATATAACACAGGGACATTCAGAGACAATAACCATGGTCCTTCCTGAATATTCGATATGTTTAAAAACTTATCACAACATAGCAATTAGAAACATTCCTGAAGCAATATCAAACCAATACACCAGATAAGCACACAGCATAGAAGGGAAAAAAAGGAAGACAGAGGAGGAAGAGGAGGAACAAGATAACTTTTTAATCGTCTCTTCATGCAAGCGCAAAATTACTTTCATAAAAAATAGCACCAATGTTTTTTACATTATTTAGAAAAATTATCTTCAAATCATTCCACCTTCTGAACACATTTCATAGCATTAAAAATAAATGGAAATTCTGGTGGATACAGAATTTCTTTTTGAGTGATGAGAAAGTTTTGGTAATGGAGGGTGATGATGGTAGTAAATGTAAATGTAATTAATATCACTAATCGTATACTTAAAAATAGCGAATTTTATGTTATATATAACCAACATAAAATATTTTTAAAAAAATTATTCACTGGGCCTTCAATTATTTTGAAAAGTCATGATTTGCCTAAAGCCTAACCAATTTCTGTAACCAAAATTAATTTTTCATTTTTCCAAATTATGTACCATTTCAAAATAATGACAAGAAACAAACTTCTGAAAATTATAGATTTTTTGGAAAAACCACTATTTGCCCAAAGCTTCTTTGGGAAAGTGATTTCTCCAAGCTAGCATGGACTTTCCAATTCAGTGTAGTTTATTAGAGTGTTAACTGGACCTTGTTCATTTTGCTCACTATCACATCACCAATAATAGAAGAGTACCTGAAATAATCAGCTGTGAGTATGCTAGGCTGACTTCAGGCAGATGTTTTAAAAATGATGCTTGAATGTGAATATTCTCACTGTCCTGGTTTTGTGATAATCAGGGTGGGCTAAACATTCGCTATATTAGAAACCATGCATGTGTCCCCAGACCTAGTTTTTCTCCCTAGGTCTGGTTTCTAGAATGCTGGTGATAAACTAAGCCTGATTTATTACATGACCATCATGTATGGGAAGAGACTAACTTTGGGTATCTTCGGTCAACCTTAAGAGATATAGCAGGGGGATGGATGTGGCTTGGGTGGTTGGACGTCCGTCTCCCATATGGAGGGACCTCCCGGTAAAAAATTTAAAAAAGAAAAATATAGAAGGTGCGTGAGCCACCAGGCCCCGTGTGCAGGTGCGCCATCAGGCCCCACAAGCCACACAGCAAGATGATAACGTAACAGGAGAATGACACAAGGGAGAGCCAAGACGAGGATGCACCGAAAAACCTGGAACTAAGTTGGCGCAGGCGGTAGGACTCCTCTCTCCCACATCAGAGGTTCCAAGGATCAAATCCCAGTGAAGACAGGAGGAGAAGTTTGAGAAGAGAGTGCAGGAAACGGACACAGAGTTGCCCAGGGAATGGACACAGAAACAGCAAAAACGGGGGGAGAGGGGGTAAAATATATAAAAGTAAATAAATAAATAAATAAATCCTTTAAAAAAAATGTATAGGGGAGGAAGATGCAGACTATAGTTAGTAGTAATACTTTGATGATGCTTTTTCATGATTTGTTAACAAATGTTTCACAACAATGCAGCATGTTTGTGCAGGGGGGGGTGATGTGTGGGAGCCCTGTATGATGTCATGCACGTTTGTTTTGTAAGATCACGATGTTTACTGAACACTTACAGTTTATGTATGTTCATGTATGAATGATATACTTCAATAAATTGTTTGTTTTTTTTAAAAAAAAGCAACATGGGAACCTTTTATTTTTTTTTAGGCGGTACCAGAGATTGAACCCAGGACCTTATACATGGGAAGCAGACACTCAACCACTGAGCTGCATCTACTCGCTTTTCTTTCTTTTTTT
>JAQZBX010045221.1:0-14219 GCA_029593785.1 Cabassous unicinctus
TTTTTTTTTTTTCATTAAAATTTTTCACATTTAGTACTCATTCATCTTCTCCATCTAAGCCTTCTTTTATTTCTCCTCACACTAGAAGAGAGAAAGAGCAACAAAAATATATTTTTCCCTTAAAATATCCATTCTCATCCTTTTACATAACTGCTTTCAATTATTTCATTAGACTCACTTCTTTAGCCATCTACCAATAATCATCAAGGCAAGACTTCCCATTAACTTTCAATTCCCCTGCTTAAACAGAAGCTCTTGATACTATAGTTTTATTATGAAAGCAACTTATACCATGTCCTAGTTTCCAGGCTGCTATGACAAACACCACATAATGGACTGGCTTAATAACAGGAATTTACTGGCTCGCAGTTTCAGAGGCTAGAATCTGGCTGGTTTCCTCCTGGGCTTTGTGGCATTCTTGCTGGCTAGCAATCCTTGTGTTCCTTGGTTTTCCCATCTCATGGTGATGTCCTCTCTTTTCTCTTCTGGGTTCCATTGACTTCCAACTTCCTGCTCCTAGCCATGGCTTTCTCCCCGTGTTTGCTCTCTAAGACCTCCAGCAGTAGTATTAAAGCCCAATCTCACTCAGTTGGGCCTTATCTCACCCAAAAATAACTTCTTCAAAAGGTCCTATTTACAGTGGGTTCACAGCCACAAAAAAGGATTAAGATTAAGAGCATGTTTTTTTTCTAGGGTACGTAATTCAACCTACTTTATAGCTGTAGTTCTCTTATTCAGATATAAATGTTATTAACAATTTAAAGTATGTTTTCCCTATTTTAAAAATATATTGTTTTATTTAATGTTCATGTAGAATTTCAAGTAATCTGTCATTTTATTTAATAATATATTACACAGTATTCTCTTTTATTGATATGAATTTTTTATTTAAAAAATTTTTTTTACATTGCAACTGAATGCCCTTATAACCAAGTTCAAGATTGTTTTCTTAGTAAAAATTCATAGAAATAAAATTACTGGTTCAAAAGAAATACAAAAGTTTAAAAACTTTTGATATTTATCATCATATATAATAAACATTTGTTGATAGAATAAATGAAAACTTGTTACTTTTGTGGGGAGGTCAGGAGTATGGAGTCACGGCATCTGGTTTTTACTTGAAGACACCTGATATTTGAGAGACAGTGAAAAAGTGAAAATTCCAAATATATGTCAAACTACACCTCTTCATGGGGAGAATCTCAAACGTTAAGCAATTGTAGAAATGCCTGCATTATGTCCCCCTCCCCCAATGAAACCCTCTGTGGTAGGGATTCTATGGCAGAATATATTGAGGAAGCAAAGCAAAAATAATGAAATTTCTAGGTCAGAAAATTCAAATAATGAATTTCAGATTTTTTTAGGTGAAAGTCAAACTAATAGGGGCTTCATTCTCTGTGAGCCTGCATGGAGTGGTGTCTGAGCTGGGGCTTTAGTCGGAGCTGTGTCTGGGCTCACTTCTTGGCTCTGCTGCTCACTGTCTTTGTGGATGTGGCCACTGAATTCTTTGAGTCTCAGTGATCTCATCTAATGTATCCAGTGCTTAGCATAATATCTGTCACATAATAATGTTCACTCTATACGTGTTCCCGCCCCCTTTCTGCAACTGGAATGTTCTGTTCCCCCGTAATTTGGGTAAAATGTGGTATGATGTTCTTTTTGACAATAAACTCTACTGCAATGTCCCTACATGTAAAATTCCACTTAGGAACAATTTGTCCACAGAAATGGCAATGGCAGCCTCACCAGCCCTTCTCCCCTATCTTTGCCACCAAACCACTTGCTGCTACTTCTGTGAGAATCTGCTCCCTGGCCCGACCACTGCCACCATGGGAGAGGGCACTAGGGGCATGACCACAACTCCCCAACTCAGATGTATCTCACCACTACCATCCTTTGCACTTTCTTCCAGAGGCCCCCCTCGCCCATCTGCCTGGAGAGCCCAGTCCAACACCTTGAAAATTTTCTCTCTCTAGAAGTCCTGCTGCCTTGTGCTTGGACTGGGCCTGGCTGTCCTCTGGCATTCTCAGCTGGAGCTTGACAAATTTTCCCACAAATTTTCTACAAATAATGGTGAGGTTGAATCCATTGTCCCTTGAGCTTATTTTATGATAAGCAAGTTGACATAGTAAGAAGAAATCTTGACCATGAACTTAACATACGTGGTCTCTAGTCTAGTTCTGTTACAAATTAGCTGGCACCTAGTCATTTCTCCTTTCTGTGCCTCATTTTCTGCATATGTGAAAAGAAGAGGTTGAATTAAATAATAACTCCCTTAGCTAAGCATTCATCACATGCCAGCCCCGTTGCTGTTTTTTAAATATATGATGTGGAGAAAATAGTGGTATATGAGTATTCACAGTCTCAAACCTAGGGCTCCCCAGGGTTACAGGAATACTAACACAGTGAACCCTTTATGCATCGGGGCGACCCAGCAAAGCCCTCAATTACTTTCGGTTACCAGACCAAGGCTCTTTGACAGAACACCATGTGGTGATGAGATTAAGAAGCAACTCAGCTTTCTCTACAAATAAAGCAGCAGCATCTCATTTAATCCCTGAGATAGCCCTGCAAGGTTAGTGTTATTCTCTCTGTTTTATAGATAAGGATAACTGAAACATAACAAGATTTAATAACTTATCTAAGTTTACCTCACTAATAAATGTGGCCTGAATTGGAAGCCTATCTCTAAATCACTACACTTTCTGCCTTAGTGATATATACGTGGCAGTCTCTAAGCAGTCTTCCATCTTTATAAGTCTAAATAGCCTTTTGCGGGCTAGCCTGGGAAAATTTTCTAGTGTTGGTTTGAGGAAAGCATTTTTAGACATCCTAGTAATTGAATTTCAAATAAAGTGTTTCTTTGTAAAAAATACAATCCAACTAAATTTACACTGTGTGTGTATTTGGGGTAAAAAATTTAAAAAGCCCCAGCAAATCAAGGCCTTGCCATTTTTAGCTCCGCTCTCAGCTATTCTCACTTCTGATCTCCTGCCCTGCTCAGTTTCCCTTTCTCAGTAGTATCTGCAGTCACTCAGACACCCTTGACTCCTCCTGCCTCTAGCCATGGCACAACACCCTCCCTGCAGCCCCATCATCTCTGCAAACATTACCAATTTTATTCATCAGAATGTAATGGTTCTTTTTCAAACTCCCTCCCAAACCTGTCTCTTTCTTCAGTTTCCCTGCTACCCCTCATACAGGCTGGTCTTCCTCACACTATCTCGTGGTAACAGCCCCCTAAATCCCAGCCTCTTCCAGCTGGCTACAGAGTATGATTCAGGCATAACAAATAGGACAGCAAAAACCAGGTCAAGAACAAGGGATAGATTTTCAGGGACCTCAAGACCTAACAACCCCCATGAATGTGAAGAGAGAAATCAGTACAAAAAGGCATGAAATCCAGGTGTCAGTGAGGCAGGCAACTTTCTCACCTTGATGAAGGCAAAGGGGAGATTTCTGGGACCATTGAAACCACTGGAACCAGTGAAACTCCAGGACAGCCTCAGAACAGAGGAAATGCCCATCCTGGAGTGAGGAGAGAGACAGACACTGGGTGGGCCTGAGTGTCTCTCTAAGTCCCACCAGCCTGATCTCAGGATAGAAGTCCAAGAAGCTCTGTTCAACTAGCATGCTCATCCCACACAGATGTGCAGCAAGGAAAG
This sequence comes from Cabassous unicinctus, assembly GCA_029593785.1. Classification (NCBI taxonomy): domain Eukaryota; kingdom Metazoa; phylum Chordata; class Mammalia; order Cingulata; family Chlamyphoridae; genus Cabassous; species Cabassous unicinctus. The sequence goes on from JAQZBX010045221.1 coordinate 3,666, forward strand.
GGGTTGGGGATGGAGGGAAAGGGCACCTGTGAATATTTGGTTATCCATCAAATTCTAGACTCTGAGAGGCACAGCCTTCTTCCTGTGTCTGCCTTGAGTTCTGCAGGATTCCTTATTGCATGTCTTCTAATCTTTGCCCTCTTACTTGAGTTTCCTTGGGTGAGCCTCTGTTCCTTATTTGCAAAGGAACCTGGCTGAGTTGATTACTGATCAACTACCTGTGAGGCATCCTTCCACTTCTCAGCACTGGAACCAATGATACCCAAGAGGAAGCACATTTGGGCTGTCAGTTTTGGAGGATGGGTCCCCAAACAGCTGCAGGGCAACCACAGCCTCTTAGCAGACCGCCTGGAACATAGAAATTTTGTTGAACTAAATTACTAAAACAAAGCAGCAGAAGATTACATTAAAAACACCCTGGAGGATATATTCCCATGAAATACTGAAACTGTAGGCTTCTAATAAAAGTGGCCAACATCCCAATGCATAATCAGGAAAGAACATGGGATGTTGAGTGAAGTCACACAACAGGATTACATGCAAGTCCTGAAAACTGCAGACTTGTGAGTCATAAATAAGTCCTTTCAGACACACAAGTAAATCTTTACAGACACATACCAAAGTAATAGAGTTTCAGAGCTGAAAAATACATGGCATGCATGCTGTCACTCTCCTTTCCTTACACTTGCTGCAGATGTTGCTAATCAGGCACAACAGTCTTTACCATTGAGCACATGCACAGCCTCAGAATCCTTCTTAACACGGTGCTCCAAGAAACTATGAATAATCGAAAGGTTTGGAACTTGAGATAAAACTTACTTGCCATCCCTGATGTAACATATTCCCCACATTTCAAAGGTGAGGAAACCAAGAGTCAGTGAAGTTTAATTAATTTTCCATCCCACATGATTATTTGGTAAAAGAGCTCCAAGTAGAACTGCGGTGTTTTGACTCCTTGCCCAGTGCTCTTTTTAGTAAACTATCTCCGAATCTTGAAATGCCCATTTTCAATAATATTGTCTTGGAAACTTAAATGCCTCCTGTAATTGCATGTGCCAACTTGGCTGGGTTATGGTATCCAGTTGTTTGGCTAAACATTGGCTTAGATGTTGCTGTGGAGATATTTTGTAAAGGTGATTATATTTAAGTAAAGGAGATAACCTTCAATAATGCAAGTGGGCCTCATCCAATCAGTTGGAAGCCTTAGGAGCAAAGAAATGAGGTTTATAGAAAAAAAGGAAATTCTTCCTCAAGACCACTCCATCTACTCCTCTCTGAGTTTCCAGCCTGCTGGTTCCCCTTATGGATTTTGGGCTCAAGACTTCAACATTATCTCTTACAGGAATTTCCAGCCTGCTAGTCTACCCTACAAATCTCCAACTTGCCAGCCTCTGGCAAGAATTGTGAGCCAATTCTTTAAAATAAATATCTTAGTATATATACACATAGATACTTTTGGATCTGCTTCTCTGGACAACCCTGACTGCTACACTTCCCCAGTAGTTATGGTTCAGATGATGCCTTCTGAAAGTCTACCTAGCATCCACCCCAAGGTAGAGGAAATGGAGACCCTGAAGAGCTCACAATTCGTGAATGGATTTAAAGTCCAGGGGAACCACTGCAGGTAAGATAGGAACTTTGACACAATCCACTTTCTCCTAATATCCTGTCTTTTGCCTTTCTCATCATTTCTCTGGAGGATTCTAGCAACTGAAACCAAATGAACACATAAGTGGCAAATGACTTGGAGAATTAAATGCTGAAGCAAAAGAGTAATGTGGGGTTTTTTGGTTTTTGGTTTTTTTTGTTTGTTTGTTTTTTTGCACTTTGTGATTGATTTCTGTTTCCTTGAGTTTGCTGCTATTATGTAATAAGAGCAAGTATTTTGCCCTCTTTGTATTTTGCATGTATTTTGCCCTCTTTGTTTACCTTTTTCATAAGGGAAAAATCTTGATAAATCTTTTGTCTGTCTTAAACTCCATAGAATAATTTTTTTAACTATGCTAATATGCTATATTGCTGAAAGAAGATAATTACATGGTGAGATTAAGACATTCTGCAATTATATCTTGTAATATTATTAATTTCCAGATGCACACAAATTATATCTACCTCAAGAAGAATAGTAATTTCCTTTGTTTCTCTCACAAAAGCAGGTAATAACAATCTTTCTCCTGCAATTATTTTAGACAAATTTTCCAATTTGTTATTTTAGACTTCTCAGAACAGTAATGATACATTATCTCAAGTTACAAGTGTTACTTTTTATCATTGTATAGCTAATGATCTTTTAGATTGAAAGTGCTGTTTTCTTTTCAAAAAAGCATTGACACTCATTGTCATATCTCTCCAGTCCCTTCATAATCTTAGGCGAGAAATCATTAAGGATAATGAATGAATGGGTTTATTGAAAAAATTATGCCATGGATAACTTGCCCCCATCTATAGTGAACTGTTTCATACAAGACATAAATAGACAAAATTAATGACACAGAACAAAAAAGATTATAGAAGCATACCCGTGAGCAGCTTATGAAGTTATTCCAAACTTTATTAGAATTTTGTATTCACACCAAGTCAACAAGTGTTATTGAGCACAATTCTAAGCGAAACACATCGTCAGGGAGTACAAATGTCATTGGGCCTCTAAGAGCCCATAGACTTGGGGTGACAAGAATGAAAGAATAAATATGGAAGAATGCATTAGCAAAACAAGATTAATTACCAGATCTTAAAGAATGGAATTCTATGGGCTCAGAGGGAAAAGAGGACACAGGGCTTGGGAGGTCTGGGAAGAGTTATTTGTGTAGGGAAGACATACACTGAACTAAATATAAGAGAAAAGACTCCCATGCCAAAGGTGAACTGGAGCAGATAGACATTCTCATCTCCATTCTTTCATTCTCATCTCCATCTTTCTACACCTCACCGAGACTTGCCTGGCCTCACTTTCTTTCCCATTTCTGTTTCCTCTTTGCCGTCTCACCCACTTTCATGGTTCCAACCAATCCCTGTATCTCTTAGGCTAACTTTTAAATCTGAGTATCTCTATACAGACCTTGAATCCCACTGTGCCTCCAGCCTAGATGAATGCCCTTTTCTCCCATCCTGGTTTGACCAAATCTTTTCTATCCATCCAGGCCCAGCTGCTAAATGTCACCTCCAAGAAGCTTACTCTTGGTCTCCCTAAGTTGGAAGCCATATGCCCCTCCCTCAAGGTCCCATAGCACATTTCCTTACCTCTATCATGAATAACACTTATCGTTTACTAAATTCCTGACCCATGGCTATTTGCCATCATACCTTCTCCTTAGGATATTTGTGAGTCTGTGTCCCCTTCTCCGAGAACTGGTTCCGCTGCAGACTGAGCTGGGCCTGGCAGCCTGATTTGTACTATAGGACCCCTCCCTCCTGGCCGTGGTTGATTGGGCCATAAGCAGAATCATGTCTCTGGTTGGTCAAAGACATTTTTTCTTTCAACCAGCAAAGAGAAACAGGACTTAGCGAAGCAAATGAAATTCTGTTGGTTCTTGAATTAAAAAGACATATAGAGGGCGTGGGCAGCTTTTCCCATCACATCAATGGAGAATCAGAGTGAATGAGGAAGCAGCTGAACAGAGCGAAGCATGGAGCCTGAGAGCAGGGAAAAAGAAGCTGCCTTGGTCGCTGCTGTCTTTCAAGGTCTGGGCTCAGCTCCTCATGAGTACGTGTGTGTTTCCAGCCCAGGACTTCTACCCTCATAGGAAGTTCCTCTTTTCACTTCAGCAATTTGAGTGGGTTTCTCTTACTGCCTCCATAGAGCCGTCAGATCCCTGACAGACTCAAAACTCCTTCAAGGCACCATCTGCAGAGGAATTCATCTCCATCTTTCTGCCTGTGGCGCCTACCTACTCCAGTACCTGATATTTCACCGGCACATGTGTTAAAAAGAAAAAGTAGACTCAAAACTAACTCTGGCAAAAAAACTTTGACCTAAGTAAAAACAGACCTAATGGAAGAATTCCCTTCCATTTCTCTTAATAATTTAAAATCAGGTTGCTTAGTAACCATTTTCCTTAAAATGGCACATTTATAAAAAATAGTGTTTTTATAAGAAGCTGTGGATTTCCAAGCCAGGTTTTATAACCTCATGCAGGCCCATATGTCTTTTTTCCAGGCCAAAGTCCAACTGGTTTTCAGAGGAATACGCACAACTGAAAAGAAATACTGAGAGCATTTGAGGGTCAGGTCGATACGGGAAGAAGAATTTCACTGGAAAAGAAATCTCAAAAGAGTACCTTGAGATAAAAAAGATCTTGTCCTTGTCTGTATATGTACTTTCTTGGAAACAGAGCCACTGGGTGATATTGGCAGGGACTGTCACACCCATGACTGCATGATATGGTGAGGATGTGCCTAAAGAAGGACGAAAGGAACTCTTTTTTTTTTTTTTCAGATTTATTTATTTATTCACCCTCCTGCCCACCCCCCCGTCTGCTCTCTGTGTCCATTTGTTGTGTGTTCTTCTGTGTCTGCTTGTCTTGCCTTTAGGCGGCATGGGAACTGATCCCAGGACCTTCTGGAGTAGGAGAGAGGCACTCAATCTCTTGCGCCGCCTCAGCAACCTGATCTGCTGGGTCTCTCATTGTCTCTTCTCTGTGTCTCTTTTGGTTGTGTCATCTTACTGCGCCAGCACTCCTGCGTGGGCCAGCACTCCTGCACGGGCCAGCATTATGCACAGGCCAGCTCTCCTCATGGGCCAGCTCACCGCGCGGGCCAGCTTTGCCTTCACCAGGAGGCCCCGGGAATCGAACCCTGGACCTCCCATATGGTAGGTGGGAGCCCAATTGCTTGAGCTACATCCACTTCCCCAAAAGGAACCCTTAATCATTTGGATTTCATATAAAAGCTCCAAAGCCCTGAACAAAATATTATCTGGGAGATGGAAAAGTTTTCTTATTTTTTCATTTAATGCAATTTTGGTATCCATTCTCAATTGTACATCACCATCAGTATTACATTTGTATGGTGCTTATCAGTTTTTACTGATCATTTCCTAGACCAGGCGTGTCTTGGCTCAAAGAATAAAATAGTTTAATGGTGTTTGTTAAAAAAAATTATCCATACCAATTTTTTGTGGCCTGGGAGCAAAAAGTACATCTCATTGCATGGATTCTAGATTATGGCTCCTTTTCCTGCTTGCTGTAGGACAGAGGCAGAGACAGAGAGGGAAAAAACTCCCTCTTGAAACATTCTAAATCAGGGAACTTGAAAAGTCAAGTAGGCAGCTCTCAATTGGAATAATTAACAGAATAGTCCAGCTAACGTTGAAGTGCCAGCAGGTAACCCAAACCACATCTTGATTATTTCACTGTTTAAACGCACTCATAACATAATATTCTACTACAACTGGAGAGCTCTTGGCATTTTCTAGGTCTACTTCCCCTTAAAATTCTTGTTCAGTCATTTTTCCGAGGGTTTAGATGGCTGGGCAATATGTCTTTGGGAATGTGTATGAATTTCAATAGGACCATAAAGGTACACGTTTGATGAGCAAAGCTATGATCAAGTTTGTCAATTAAATAATTTAGAAATCTTTCTGCTTGAAATCTCCCTAATTGTGTGAAGAGAATGGACATGTCACAGAAGCTGATGGGCAGAATTCTTAGTTGTCCATCCCTGATTCCCGTGTCCAGCTCAGGTGCATTTTTCCTTTCATATCATCATAACTTTATGTGTGTTTTGGGAGTGAGCAATGAGGTCACCTGCAAGACAGAGTCATACCAGGAAGCCCCAACTCAGGGGCCACCTTAGCCAGGGGAGCTCAGGACGGCCCCTCCCCAGTCCCACTGCAGCTCACACTGGCAGCCATGGGCTACAGAGGAGATGGTCAGGAAACCTTGATGTCTGGGTGACCAGGAGCCACTTTCAGGAGTTATCACAGCCTGACCCAGAGCTCCCAGTGCAGCCTTCAGACACATACTTTCAGAATAGCCATTACCAGCACAGTATCAGGTACTTCAAGGGGTTCAGAAGCCATTCAGTTTATGGCTTCTATTCTCATATGGCTTATCATTAGTAGGCACACTGGATTTTGGCACCCTGACAGTAGGCCCTATTTGGGAATTTATGCTCCCCAGTGTGACAGGGTAAGACTCAGTTGTGGTTTCCCTACACATGGCTCTTCTGCCCCTTCTATTTGAACCTATAGTTAGTACTATACTTGATAGGTTTATGTCCAAGAGACTTAAATCTTTGGGATTTCCATGTGCCAGTCAGGCCCTGAATCTCAACAGAGTTGCAACATCTACTCTCCAATTCATTGGACTCACCCAGGACAACTAACAAGGAAATGCATTAGATGGACAACAATCATCTCAAGGAACAGAGAGAGTTGGCAACTGCAATCAAGATAGTCCCATCCATCTGCCCCATGGGATCTAAGCCCCCTCTCAATTAGAGGTGAAGTGGGCATCACCATCCCAGAATCCTCAGGATTGGGGAATGAACGATGGACTAGAATAGACCTACTGTTGTTCTACTATAGACTTACTGTTATTCTAGCAATGGAAGAACTGTTATCATTGATGTGGAGACAGTGGCCACCAGAGGTTTTGAGGGGAGAGAGAGGGGATAAATAGGTATAATATGGGGTCATTGTCAGGGCATTGGAATTGTCCTGAACGGCATTGTAATGACAGATATAGGCCATTCTATACCTTATCATAACTTACAAAATTGTGTGGGAAAGACTTTAAACTATATTGTAAACTATAATCCACTCTTAGTGGCAATGGTTCAATATGTGTTCACCAATTATAACAAATGTACCACACTAATGAAGGATGTTGTTAATGTGGGAAAGTGTGGGAGGGATAGGGAATACCCCTACATTGTTTTATTTTATTTATTTATTTATTTATTTCTAAAAGATTTATTTATTTATTTATTTATCTCCCCCTTGCTGCTTGTGTTTGCTGTTTCCATTTGCTGTGTGTTTTTTCTGTGTCTGCTTATCTCCCCCTTGCTGCGAGGTCTTGCTGCATCAGCCCACCACGCCACGCGGGCCGGCCTGCCCTCACAAGGAGGCCCCGGGAAGCAAACCCAGGGCCTCCCATATGGTAAATGGGAGCTCTATTGATTGAGCCACACCCGCTTCCCTACCCTACATTGTTTTATGTAACATTTATGTAATCTAAGTATCTTTGAAAAATAAAAATTAAAAAAAAAAGAAAGTTTGATGGGCCTCGCCAAATTCCTTTGCATGTACACTATAATATTTAAGATTAAAACTGTTCTTTTCCAAATGGACAACGAGTTTGGGAAACAAATTCTAAGAAGACTAAAGAGATGTACTTTGAGGACAGGATCCGCAATCTCAGCTCTAGCTCTCTGTGTGACTGTGGTCATGTCAACTTCTCTGGGCCTCTATTGCCTCATTAGTAAAATGAAACTTACAGACCATGTGATCTCTAAGTTCCCGTCCAACTCAAAATTCAGTATGAATGAGGAGTTAAAGTCACTAATATGTCAGGAGTCATCAAATGATAAAGAGGAACACTCAGTTAGGTTTAGGTTCTCCAGTTTAACCATTTACAGTACATTTTTATTTCAGTTCAACTTCAAGTCCACTCAGAATAAAGTATTTGAGTACTTTATAGGTGATTCAAGTTGTAACCTTCATCAAATATTTATTCAGCATCCACTGTGAGCCAGGATCTTATGCTATGAGTTGTAGGTAAATGAAGGATGAAGCATGGGCCTTGCCTTCGGAGAGAAAGACAATTAAACCAGCAACTACAGCACATTGTGATATGGGTCAGTCACTGGGTGCTGAGGGGACCACAGGAGGGCCTTGAACGGTCAGGCTTGACATCTGAGATATGACTTGATAGAGAGTAGAATTAACCAAGCAGGAACAAGGCAGAGCCAGGGGAGCAGTGTGGACACAGGCCAAGGATTTAAAAAGCATGGTGGTTTGGGAACTCTAAGTAGGGGCTGGAGCCCAGGGGTTGAGAAGAGGACCAGAGAGCACCAAGGGTTTAGCGGTTGGGAACAATTGATATTTAATAAAACAGATTAGAAATCAGAAAATGCAAAATTAAAAACAATCAGCTACCATTACACACTCAATACATTGACATAAAGTTAAAAGTTTGACAATACCAGGTGTTGTCAAGAATGTGGAATTATTGAATCACTTATGTTGTATATGGCAGAAGTATGTTGTATATGATCAGTATATAAAATGATATAACTACTGTGGAAAACACTTTTGAGAATATGTATTTATATCCTGTGTCTCAGAGATCGAAACGACTCAAAATGCCCTCTGACACTAGAAGAGATACATAAATTGTGGATGGTTATACAATGGAATACTGTACAGCAGTAAAAAGAAACCAACTACCGCTATGTGCAACAGCACAACTGCATATTACAAACATAATATTGAGGGGAAAAAAGACACCAGATGCATAGAATATCATCCCATATATGTAAAGTTCAAATACAGAGAGAAATAAACATTAATTTTTAGGAATATATAAAAAATCGTAAATAGATTTTTTAAAAGAAAATTATCAAAAAGGTCAGGCTAGGAAGTGGATGTGACTCAAGCAATTGGGTTCCTGTCTACCATATGGGAGGTCCAGGGTTCTATTCCCGGGGCCTCCTGGTGAAGGCAAGCTGGCCTGCGTGGAGAGCTGGCCCACGTGGAGAGCTGGCCCGTGCAGGAGTGCTGGCCTGAGCAGAGAGCCGGTGCAGCAAGATGGCACAATAAAAAGAGACACAGAGGAGAGACAATAAGAGATGCAGCAGACCAGGGAGCTGAGGTAGCACAAGAGATTGAGCATCTCTCTCCCACTCTGGAAGGTCCCAGGATAGGTTCCCAGTGCTTCCCAAAGAGAAACAAGCAGACACAGAAGAACACACAGTGAATGGACACAGAAAACAGACAATGAGTTCAAAACACCGGGGGAAGGGGCAGTGGGGAGAAATAAATAAAGACAATGTAATCAGTTTTTAAGAAAAAAAGGTCTGGATAAGGTTCCCTCTACGGGAGGAGAGGATCCTGTGATTTGGAAATAGCAGACTGGGAGTTTCCGGAAGTGTGGCAATGTTTTATTTCTTAACTCAGGTGGTTTCCATGGAATGTTTTCTTTAGGATTATGTGTCAAATTCTACATACGTTGTATGTGCTTTTCTCCATGTATGTCATATTGCACAATAAAACTCTTAAATTAAAAAAAAAAAAAGATTAGAATCGAATATGACAAAGAAAGAGGTAGAAAAAGGAAAGGAAGAAAGAAAGAAAAGAGAGGAAAGGATTAATACACACTTGGTAGCCCTACTCCATTTGGGGCTGTGGCAAGAGTGCCGTGAATCAAGTATGTAAGGATGTTCGGGAGGGGTGTGTATTTGTTGTGTCCACCTGAAGAACAGCTCATTCTCCCATTCTCCCAGTCCTTTCTCCTCAGAGGCTATCCTCCTGGAGACCCATTGCTGTGTTTCTGTGTCCCCTCACCCTGCCTTGGGAACGTTAGACCCAGGAGACTGTGGCCAGGAAGAAACTCTCATCTTTCTTTTCCATTCAGTTCCCTGGCATCCAAGGCAGCCCAAATCCAAGGGCCTGAAACCACCTAATCACATTTTCCCACTTTTTCTGCTGTGTTGTTGAACGTCATTCCATGTGTTTCTCATGTGATGCTTCCAATAGCCTCCAGTTGTGGGTAGAGCAAGTATTTTTATTATTTGTGGGAAAATAGAGATGCAAAGGAATTGTCCAAAGTTGCACAGCTTGGGCTAGATGCAGCCCCCCAGTTCTAAATCTATTTCACTAGGCTGCCTACAGATTCCACATACCACCAGGGGGCCTGCAGGTCCCAAACTCTATTTAAATGGCTGTGTATGTTGGCGAGATCCACTTAAAGCCCAGAGATACTGTGGGGAAATTTGTACTAACCCATATATGAAAGCACTAAGTGACAAAAAGATGGAAATCATCCCAAATTCTGATCTCCCCAATCTTTGAGTTGAGTCTAAATATCTCAGTAGAGCTTGCTCTCTCTGATATGAACTTTATATTGTTTTCTTCATTTCACAGAGCACTGAAGAAACAAAGGATTCTATGGCTTGCCAAAGGTTTTAGCCTTTCAGTGTTTTACCTCAAAAGAAGGGGGAGAAAGTGAGAGATTCGTCTGTATTTCAAAGATCTAATTTTTGGTGTGAAAGAGTAAATGGCTCAGAGCTGACCCCTTTGAAACATGTAGTGAAGAATGAAAAAGAAATGGACAAGTGAAAATCAATACTTCTTGGCTATTATCTATCAACTCAGGGAAACCAATCCCAAGTGTACATTTCTTTCACTGCTTCAATTACTAATAAATCTCATACTAATACCAACATTTGGAACACATTTTTTTGTTGCATATCATCTAGGAAAAATCTTAATATTTAATATTTCTTTGTAGTTGCTTGATTTTTAAGAAAATGTGCTAAAATTGTAACAGGTAAAATAACTGTGTTGGTGGATGATCATTTGTGTTTCAAAATAATTCTTTTTTTACAAAAGAA
>JAQZBX010045222.1:0-18083 GCA_029593785.1 Cabassous unicinctus
CGTTATTGGAGACCGTAGCAGCAATTGGGCCAGGGCCCTTTGGCACCAATCGGCTAGGTTCCTGTCTTAGGTTGTCCAGAGTGCTTATCGCAAAAGGGGTCCAGTTGCCCGTCATTGACTAACCAGTCCAGCGCCCGATGAGGCATATTTCTCAAGGAGTCCAACAGTAGTTCCATACCGTTTTGGCCCTCCTTTGCAGAGCTTTGCCTTGCACCCAGCAGTACCAATCACAGCATAAGCTAGGAGCATGTTTTTGCAGGTAAACAATTTAAAAAGGAAAGATATCGCTATTATGATTAAGATTATAACCAGGGTGAAAGGGGCCCCAAGCACTGAAGTGCCCAGTCCTCCTTAGTAAGTCGGGTATCCTTGATCCCTCCTTGACCAGCCGCGGACCTTGTCTCGCATCTGGTCTTGTCGAGAGCTAAGCACCTCCATTGATGGCCGCCACAACAGTTAATAGGAAAATGATATAATAATGATAATTTTTAAAATAATGAATAAAATACAAAAAAAAAATTTAAACTTTGAAGCATGGGACATGGCTGCCGGGGATGAGACTCCCTGGCAAAATGGGATTACTCTTTAGTGCCAACTGGCAATATGACTGGAAAAAGACCTTGAATAAAAGGGGGAAAAGGTAAAGACAAATGATTTAATATGGCTAAGAGACTTCAAAGTGAGTCAGGAGGTCATCCCAGGAGTAACGCTTATGCACATCTCAGTAAGACCTCATAGGCTTCCAATATGGATATCACCCCAAATAGAGGGGCTCCTGAGGGCTCTGGAGACACCCAGGTCCTATATCAGGTCAGATAGCTCCAGAATTTGGTGTCTTATCAGCAGGCCCTACTTTGGAATATACGCTCCTGAGAGTGACAGAGTTGGACTCAAATATGTCTTCCCTGCACATGGTCCATCTGTCCCTTCTATTCAAACCTACATGTGGTGGTTGAGTCTGTAGGTATACTTCCAGAGACTGGAGTCTTTGGGCTGTCCATGTACCAGCTGAGCCCATTGGTGGAGCTGCAACTCCTACTCTACAGCTCGATGGACTCACCCAGGACACCCGGCGAGGAGATGATGATGGACAATGGCCATCCCAGGGAATGGAGAGAGTCTGCAGCTCCAGGAATGCTAATCCCATCCATTGTATCCATGGGATATAAGCCCATCTAACTTGGAGGTGGAGTGGACATCACCATCCTAGACTACACAGGACTGGGGGAAGAGCTATGGACTATAGTGGACTTACTGGTATTCTGTCATAGACATATTGTGATTCAAGCAATGGAAGAAATTACAACATTGATGTGGAGCCAGTGGCCAGTCGTCACTTTCAGGGCAGGGAGAGGGAAAAGTAGCTGTAATACAGGGGCTTTTTTGGGACTTGGGAATTATCCTGAGTGACATTACAACAACAGATATAGGCCATTTTACATTAGCATATAACATACAGAACTGTGTGGGAGAGAGTGTGGTCTACCATGTGAACTATGGTCCATGCTTAGTGGCAAAGCCCCAGGATGTGTATATCCATTGCAGGTGATGTGCCACACTAATGTAGGATGTTTATGTGGGAGGTTGTGGGAGGTGGGAAATGTGGGAATCCCTATAATTTTTGTGTAGCATTGATGTAATCTAAGTATATTTTTAAAAATTTAAAAAAATATTATTAAAAAAATACCACCACATTTTATGGATGAAGAAATTAAGACAGAGAAGGTTGTGCATCATATTTAATGGTGCTTGAATATATCTTGGGGTTCTACAAACTTTAGGAGCATTTGGACTCAGGGATCAATTATATTCATTCCTGGCCTCCAGGCATCCTCAATTTAAAACCTCTTTGGTGTCTAGAAACATGAGTATTTCTTTTCCATCTAAGAGTTGGATGTCTGCCACTCACTGCAACAGCTTCCTATTGTTGAGGTTTCCTAAGCATCATATTGAAGCTTTCCAAGCTGTAGCTTTCCCTGTCAAGGCAACAGAAACCATTTTGACTTCAGAGATAGGCCCTCCAAGGTTAAAAATCCTGTTTCCCAGGAGGAAACACTTTTGCCAAGGTGCATAGTTTTTAAAAAAAATTAAAAACATATTTTAGATTAAGGGAAGATAGTATTCTCCAGGATCTGGGGCTATGACAAGAGGATTTGGGACATTTTTCAGAAATTCCCAGTCAATTCTATTAGGTCTTGCAGGTAATTTCTATTTCCCCATACTTCATAAATACTATTTTAACCTTTTCCATAGCCTTTGAATCTCCTCAGTCCTGGCTTTCCATGCACATTCAGCAGATTATTTGAAACCTATTTCAGAAATGAAATAAGTACCTTTGGAGGTAGGTCTTTTGGGCCATTAAATTTCAAAGTAATTTTTAAAATTTTATATTTTTATTTTTTCATTATTACATTTGAGTTTTTTACATGGGTAGTTAATACAATCACTAAAATAATAAAGGTATCTGCTATAGCACCTGGCCATTCCCCAGAAGTAGATTGAAACATGTCACTGCTGAAGACTCCTGTGGCTTTACCAGCCAGTGATGTCTCAGTTTTTTAGCCCTACAGTGGATATTACCTCCAGAATGGCTTTGTTTCATAGTGCTGGAGTGTGCTATGCAATAGGCTGGTAGAACACTGGAGCCATCCTTCCCATTCTCATGATAACTGATGGTACTACAATATGTCAACTGCATGAAAAGCATGCAAACAGGGACAATAATTGACAGAGTTATGTGGCTAGACCCTACAAAAACACAGTTGGTGTTATGGCCTGTTCCTATGTAGCTTCAGCCTGTAGGCTATTGTAAGCATAGATCTTGCCCACTCTCAGAAAATATCCTAAGTCATATGGGAGAAAGTCCCACTGTTATTTCACTCACCAGAGAAGATCTCTACCCCTCTCTTAATTCTCCAGAGAACTACTAAACATTTGTGCTTGTGCCTTTAGGCTTCTCTTTGAGATTCATAAGACTTTGTCTAAGGTCTTCTTTGACTGAGTCACCACCTTGGCGATAAGCCACAATCAATGGGACTATTGAGTGTGCAGATATGTGCCAGCATCTGGCAACTCCTTTCTACCATGGAATAGCCTTCCCTTATCTTTGATGAATTGGAGAAATTCACTAAAGACAGAAAATAAGAGTTAACCTTCTAGGTGGCATTTCCCAGAAATGGGTTTACTCAATCAAACAGCATTCAATATTCTCACTGCTGCATCTGAAGGCACATGTGTGGTGATTGTACCACGTGTTGAGCTTACATAACTGATGAACTTGCTAACGTTACTAAAAGTTTAAATCACCTACAAAACTATCCACCATATTGTACATCTGGTCTCATGGACTCTTTTTCCTCCTGGTTTACTAGCTTGCCTTCACATTGGAGCTTTAATTTACTTTTCAGAATCCTCATTGTACTCATTATTTGTTTGTCCTATTGCTGTTTGTATTATAGTTGTGGTCTCCTATCCCAATACCAGTGATTCCAAGAATAACTGCCCATCTCCACGCTCAGGGATCTATGTGGAAGAAGTGGCAGAAAGATAATAAGAGTTGTGGAATGGGGTGGATTGTGGCAAAGGTAACTTAACATCCCCCAAAACTTATTGCCCTTTTCTTAAATTATACTGTAAGCTAGATTCAGCTAGTCACAAGACATGACTCAGGAAACAATTCCCTGAGAACAAGTGGATCTTTTTTTTTTTTCATTGTGGGTAAAAATCAAATTTTTCACAATAAAAATATTTGTAAAATGATATAGAAATATATATGCATATATGTGCATTTGCTTACATAAAACTTATATATATTTTTTACATATTTTAAAAGATGCATAGATTACATAAATGTTACACAAAAATTACAGGGATTCCCATATTCCCCACCTCCCACACCTCCCATAACATCCCACATAAACATCTTTCATTAGTGTGGCACATCACTTGCAATGGATATACACATCCTGGGGCTTTGCCACTAAGCATGGATAATAGTTTACATTCTAGACCATACTCTCTCCCACACAGTTCTGCATTTATATGCTGATGTAAAATGACCTATATCTGTTGTTGCAATGTCACTCAGGATAATTCCCAAGTCCCAAAAAAGCACCAGTATAAAACCACTGCTTTTCCCTTCACTGCCCCAAAAGCATCCAGTGGCCACTGGCTCCACCTCATTGTTGTAATTTCTTCCAATGCTTGAATCACATTAGGTCTACAACAGAATACCATTGAGTCTACTCTAGTCCATAGCTCTTCCCCCAATCCTGAGGAGTTTGGGATGGTGATGTCCACTCCACCTCCAAGTGAGAGGGGGTTTATATCCCATGGATATGGTGAATGGGATGGTCTTGCCTGTAGTTGCAGACTCTCTCCATTCCCTGGAATGGCCGTTGTCCATCATCGTCTCCTCACCAGGTGACTTGGGTGAGTCCATTGAGCTGTAGAGTAGGAGTTGCAGCTCCACTGAGATTCCAGGCACAGATGGCACATGGGCAGGTCAGAAACTCCAGTCTCTGGAAGTGCACCTACAAATTCCAGCATCACATATAGGTTTGAATAGAAGGGACTGATGGACCATATGCAGGGAGGACTTATTTGAGTCCAACTCTGTCACTCTCAGGAGCACAGATTCCAAAGTAGAGCCCACTGATAAGGCATCAGTCTCTGGAGCTATCGCCCCTTATATAGGACCTGGGTGTCTCCAGAGCCCTCAGGAGCCCCTTTGTGTGGGGTGATATCCACTTTTGTGATCTATGACATTCTACTGAGGTGTGCATAAGTGTTACCTCTGGGATGAACTCCCGACTTACTTTGAAGTCTCTTAACCACATGAACTCATTTGTCTTTACCTTTTCCCTCTTTTATTCAAGATCTTTTTCCAGTCATATTGCCAGCTGGCACTTGGTATTAATCCCTCCTTTCCAGGGAGGTGGCTTATCTCTGGGAGTCATGTCCCATGCTGAGGGGAAGGTAATGCATTCATATACTGAGTTTGGCTTAGAGAGAGGCCACATTTAAGCAACAAAGAGGCTTTAAAGTGGCAACCCTTATGCACCCCATAACAGTAGGCTAAGTTTCAATGACAAGAGCAAAGAATCCTAAGGCTAGTCATCAATAACAAGAACCCATCAGTGGACTGTCCTTTGCCAGACACTGCCCCTGCACTCCGGGGACTGTTTCTGCTCCCTTGGAGAATGTGGCAGAGCTCTCCAGGCTGGGAATTCAGTATTACCTCACTGAGTGATTGTCTACCCACCATGACCATGCCCCATCCCTTGATCATTTGAACAATTTTATATATCTTTAATGTATATTCAGATGAACTCCTCCCATGAATCCCCCATCCCAGACACCCCCCACCCATGATGCTCTGCAGTCTCCATTGTAACCCTTCTGTGATCTGAACCTTCCTTGAAGATGAAGCCCATATAATAACCAAATACAATTAATAGGAAAATGAAATAATAATGATAAGCTTAAATGAAACAGTTAAAATACATGGAAACAAAGAAAAAAACTAAAAAGAAATTATAATTAATAGATTGGGACATTCAAAAAATGAGAAAAAAATTTTTTTAAAGAATTTATTATTTTTTTTTTCCTTTTATCACTGTATTATCAGGTGTCCAGTCTGTACCGTGGCACCTTCCCCTCTCACTCCCCAGTGTCTCCCAAATTTTTGTTTAATTTTCAAAGAAGTTTTGGTCACAGCAAAGTCCCACACAGAATACTAGAGACTCTCATATACCCAACCTCGTTCCCTTTTCCTCACCCCATATTAAAATCTTTTTTTGTGTGTGTGGATGGTAGCATTGTTATAGCTGTTATACAGAGAGTGAAACATAGCTACTCAACATTGTCCATGGTTTACAGTATAGTTTACAATTTAGACAGTAGTTTAATAATTTTTTATGATATTTATCTTGTCCTGTGTCCATTACTGTAAGGTAATGAAAAACATTTCCAATGACCACTAAATGCCCCCTGCTTTATCTGTTCTGTTCCTTCCTCCCCATCCCCGTGGGGCACATGAAACTCCCTTGTCTTGACTCATTGAATGACAAGATTCATAGTTACATACTCTGGGTATTCTAACCTGCCCTTCCTAATCTACCAACCTATCATCCCTGCACCACCAAACCCAGGAATATCACTACCCACCTATCCTATCCTTCAATATGCAACTATACTCTATCACTTTATCATAGATTATGTCCATATGGGTGGTGGCTCACAACCTATTCTTCTCTTTCTTTCCCTTGTTAACCTATCTTTCAGACAACGGTTCTCAGAGACTGCTCACTTTCCGCAATTCAAATCAGTGAGGTCATATGCTGTTCATCCCTCAATGCTTGGCTTCCTTCACTCAACATAAGGTCTTCAAGATTTATCCATGTTACTCTGTGTGTTAGCACTTTCTTCCTTCTTACAGTTGAGTAATATTCCATTGTATATATGTACCACATTTTGTTTATCCATTCATCTGTAGATGGGCACTGGGGCTGATTCCAACTTTTGGCAATTGTGAACAATGCTGCTATGAACATTGGTGTGCCTATATCTGTTTGTATCTTTGCTTTCAATTCCTCTGGTTATATACCCAGCAGTGGAATTGCTGGATCATACAGAAGATCTGTTGTTAGTTTTATAAGGAACCGCCAAATTGTCCTCCACAGTGGCTGGACCATTCCACAATCCCACCAGCAGTGGATGAGGGTTCTTATTCCTCCACATCCTCTACAACACTTATATTCTGCTGTTTTTTAATAGCTGCCATTCTGATGGGTGTAAGATGGTATCACAATGTAGTTTTGATTTGCATTTCCCTAATAGCTAGGCATGTCGAGCATTTTTTCATGTGCTTTTAGTCATATGTATTTCTTCCTTGGAGAAGTGTCTTTTCAGGTCACTTGCCCATTTGTTAAATAGGTTGTTTGTCTCTTTATTTTCAAGGTGTAGGATTTCTTTATATATGCAGGATATTAGGCTCCTATCAGATATATGGTTGCCAAATATTTTCTCCCATTGGGTAGGCTGCTTTTTTATTTTCTTAATAACATCCTTTGAGGTGCAGAAGTTTTTAATTTTGAGGAGATCCCATTTATCTATTTTTTCGCTTGCTGCTCGTGCTTTGGCTGTGAAGTTCATGAAACCATTTCCTATTACAAGGTCCTGTAGATGCTTCCCTACATTATCTTCTAAGGTCTTTATGGTTTTGGCTCTTATATTTAGATCTTTGATCCATCTTGAGTTGATTTTTATATAAGGTGTGAAATGGTATTCTTCTCTCATTCTTTTGGGTATGGAATTCCAGTTCTCCAAGCACCACTTGTTAAAGAGGCCATTCTCTCCCAACTGAGTGGGCTTGGCAGTCTTGTCAAATATCAGATGACTGTATATGCGAGGATCTATATCAGAACTCTGAATTTGGTTCCATTGGTCAGTAGGTCTATCCTTGTGCCAATACCATGCAGTTTTGATCACTGTGGGTTTGTAGTATGTTTTAAACTCAGGTAATGTGATACCTCCAACTTCCTTTTTCTTTTTCAATATGTCTTTGGCAATTCGGGGCATCTTACCTTTCCATATATATTTTGTAATAGTTTTTCGAGTTCCTTAAAAAACACGGTATTGATTTTTATTGGGATTGAATTATATCTGTAGATTAGTTTGGGTAGGATAGACATCTTGATGATGTTTAGTCTTCCTATACATGAACAGGGAATGTTCTTCCATTTATTTAAGCCTTCTTTGATTTCCTTTAACACTGTTGTGTAGTTTTCTGTATATAAGTCCTTTATGTCTTTAGTTAATTTTATTCCTAGGTATTTCATTCTTTAGTTACTATTGTAAATGGTATTTTTTAAAACTTCCTCCTCAGATTGCTCGTTATTGGTGTACAGAAATGCTACTGATTTTTGAGCATTGATCTTATAGCCTGTGATATTACTGAACTCCTTTATAAGTTCTAGAATATTTGTTGTAGATTTCTCAGGGCTTTCTACGTATAGGCTCATGTCATCTGCAAATAATGAAATTTTTACTTCTTCTTTTCCAATCTGGATGCCTTTTATATCCTTTTCTTGCTTCAGTGCTCGAGCAAGTACTTCTAGGACAATGTTAAATGGAAGTTGTGATAGTGGGCATCCTTGTCTTGTTCCCGATCTCAGAGGGAAGGCTTTTAAGATTTCACCATTGAAGATGGCGTTAGCTTTGACTTTTTCATATATACTGTTTATCATATTAAGAATGTTTCCTTCTATTCCTATCTTTTCACTGTTTTTATCAGGAAAGAGTGCTGTATTTTGTCAAATGTTTTTCTGCATCTATAGAGATGATCATGTGACTTTATTCTTTCAATCTGTTTATGTGGTGTATTACATTGATTGATTTTCTTATATTGAAACCCTCATCCTTGCATATCCGGGATGAAACCCACTTGGTCATGGTGTATGATCCTTTTGATATGTTGTTGAATGAGATTAGCAAGTATTTTGTTGAGAATTTTAACATCTAGGTTCATTCGAGAAATTGGTCTGTAATTTTCCTTTCTTGTGGTATCTTTGTTTGGTTTTGGTATTAGGGTAATATTGGCATCATAGAATGAGTTAGGCAATATTCCTTCTACTTCTATTTTTTGGAAGAGCTTAAGCAGAATTGGTATTAGCTCTTTCTGGAATGTTTGGTAGAATTCAGCTGTGAAGCCATCTGGTCTTGGGCTCTTCATAGTTGGGAGGTTTTTGATGACTGAGTCTATCTCTTTATTGTAATTTGACTGTTGAGTTCATCAATTTCTTCTGTCATCAATGTAGGCTGTTTGTGAGTTTCTAGAAACTTGTCTATTTCCTCTAAATTATCATTCTTGTTGGCATATAATTTTTCAAGTATCCTTTCATGATACTTTTTATTTCTGTGGGGTCAGTAGTGATATCCTCCTGCTCATTCCTTATTTCGTGTATTTGCATCTGTTCTCTTTTTTCTTTGTTAGTCATGCTAATGGTTTGTTAATTTTATTGATCTTCTCAAAGAACCAGCTTTTGGTTTTGTTTATTTTTTCTGGTGCTTTCTTATTCTGTATTTCATTTAGTTCTGCTTTAATCTTTGTTATTTCCTTCTTTCTACTTCCTTTTGATTTAGTTTGTTGTTGTTTTTCCAATTCCTCCAAGTGTGCAGTTAGGTCTTCAATTTTAGCTCTTTCTTCTTTTTTAACATATGTATTTATGGCTATGAAGTTCCCTCTCAGGACAGCTTACGCTGCTTCTCATAGGTTTTGATATGTTGTGTTGTCATTTTCATTAGTTTCAAGGTAGTTACTGATTTCTTTTGCGAATTCCTCCTTGACCCACTGTTTGTCTAAGAGTGCGTTGTTTAACTTCCATATCTTTGTGCCTAACCTGTTTCTCTGTCCCTTAGTGATTTCCAATTTCATTCCATTGTGGTCAGAGAAATTACTTTGTATAATCTCAATCTTTCTGAATTCATTGAGTGTTGTTCTGTGGCCTAGCATGTGGTCTATCTTGGAGTATGATCCATGTGCACTCAAGAAGAATGTAAATCCTGCTTTATTTGGGTGTTGTGTTCTGTATATGTCTATTAAGTCCAGGTCCTCTAATGTATTGTTCAGAGCCTTTATTTCTTTATTGATTCTCTGTCTAGATGTTCTGTCTAATGATGATAATGATGTATTAAAATCCCCCACTATAATTGTAGAGGCATTTATTTCTCCACTTAGTTTTTCCAGAGTTTGTCTCATGTATTTTGAGGTTCCCCAATTAGGGGCATAAATGTTTATGATTGTTCTCTCTTCTTGAGAGATTATCCCTTTTACTAATGTATAGTGTCCATCTTTGTCTCTTACAATAATTTTGCATTTAAAGTCTATATTGTCTGAAATTAGAATAGCTACTGCTGACCTTTTTTGGCTATTGTTAGCTTGTAAAAATGTTTTCTAGCCATTCACTTTCAGCCTCCTTGAGTCCCTGGGTCGAAGGTGGGTTTCTTGTAAACAACATATAGATGGATCATATTTACTTATCCATTCTGCCAATCTGTGTCTCTTGAGTGGTAAATTTAATCCATTAACATTCAGTGTTATTACTCGCAATGAATTTCTTACTTCAGCCATATTTTCTTTAGGTTAAT
Organism: Cabassous unicinctus; assembly: GCA_029593785.1. Lineage (NCBI taxonomy): Eukaryota > Metazoa > Chordata > Mammalia > Cingulata > Chlamyphoridae > Cabassous > Cabassous unicinctus. The sequence continues at coordinate 10,150 of JAQZBX010045222.1, forward strand.
GTATGTCATATATTGTTTTCTTTCTGTTTTTGTCTTTTTAGTTGTTTTTAAAGTCTCCTTCTACACTCTCTTCCTTGTTTTTTCCCTTTCAACTTGTAGCACTTTCTTTAGTATTTCTTGAAGTGCAAGTTTCTTCTTGACATACTCTCTAATTTCTGTTTATCTGTGAATATTTTGAGCTCTCCATCATTTCTGAATGCCAGTTTTCCTGGATAGAGAATTCATGGCTGGAAGTTTTTTTCTTTTAGTACTTTGACTATGTCATACCACTCTCTTCTTGCCTCCATGGTTTCAGATGAGAAATCAGCACTTAAACTTATTGTGCTTCCCTTGTATGTGATGGTTCTCTTTTCTCTTGCTGTCTTGAGTATTTTCTCTTTGTCTTGAGCTTTGGCCATTTTGACAAATAGGAGATGGCCTATTGGGATTTATACTGTTTGGGGAGCGCTGGGTTTTCTGGATCTCCACATCCATCTCTGTCAACAGTGTTGGGAAGTTTTCAGCCATTATTTCCTTCAACATTCCTTCTTTTCCCTTTCCCTTCTCTTCTCCTTCTGGGATGCCCATAATGCATATATTTGTGCATTTTGCGTTGTCAGTTAAATCCCTGAGTCCCTGCTGGATTTTTTCTATCTTTTTGTCTATCTGTTCTACTATTTGTTTGATTTCCCATGTATTGTCTTCCACATCACTAATTCTTTCTTCTGCCTATTCAAATGTGCTGTTATGTGACTCCATCATCTTTTTTATTTCTTGGGTTGTGCCATTGATCACCATCATATACGTTGTGTTTTTGTGCATGTTTACAATTTCTTCAGCATGTTCTCCCAGTGTCTTCTTTATATCCTTAATCTCTTCCTTCACTTCATTAAGTTGGCCCATGATATTTGTTAGGAAAGCTTTATTTATTTGTTTGATGTTCTGCATCTCTTCCTGGTTTTTAGTTTGTTCATTGGACTGGTCCATGTCTTCCTGTTTCACAGTGTGGTTTTTAATTTTTGTTGCCCTCTAGTCATCATTTTATCTTGATGGGTTTATTCAGGTGATTAGCTTCTCTCTCTGCTCTAGAGTTTTATTTAGCTGGTGGTTCTGTGTGTGTGTTAAGTTTTCTCTTTGACATTTTTCTTATTATTTTACTTCCTTGTTTCTTTCTACGTTACCTTGAAGGGAAAAGATTAGGGCCAGAGTAATCGAAAGATGTGAGAAAGGAAGAAGGATAATAGTAATATTGATAAAAGTTAGAAGAGGTGCCAAATAAGACTTAGTGAAATGAATATTTAACTCACATAGGCAGTGTAGAGTAATAGGAATAAAAGTGGAGTACCTACAATGGACTGGGAAGCCAAATAGAGGAATATGTATATAATGATTTAGAAGGCTAGAATGATGAGGAGGGAGAGAAAGATTGAAGAAAGGGCTGAAAGGAAAAAGTTAATATTAAAAAAAAGAAGAAAACAGAATAGATAGAATAGAAATTGGTATCCTTAAGTTGTGGGATAATGAAGAAATGTGGTATGCAAAACTACAACAGAAAGCAGAAGGCAGAAAGATGAAGGAAGGTGAATAGATAGCTTGGCAGGCAAAATCAATATAGACAGAAAATGGGAAATCACTGAAGAAGAAGCACATCAAAGAAGAGACAAGCTAGCAGCACCTAATTAAAAAGGAAAATAAAGAAGTGGGGAGGGGGAGGAAAGAGGAAAGAAAAGCAAGAGACAACAAATAAACAAAGAAAAACCAAACAACCACACAAGCAAGCAATCATTCAAAGCCAAGGAGGAGAACGACTTAATAGGCTGGCATTAGTGTCCAAAAGCATATTTACAGCGTTCTTTAATTCAGTGACCAGTTCAGCTCCAGAGATACGAGGAATGATTTTTCATCACTTGCACAGAATCTATAATCTTGGAATCTCAAAGTAGAAACTGGGCTTTACTATTTAAATTTGAGATAGTGTGTCCTAGTTTAATCAGAGCTTCATTGAAATTAAACCACATGGCTTCATGTGGTTTAGAGAACATAGCTAGGAAAATAAGAAGGTCTCTCTTACAAACTTAGTTCAATAGTGCAGCGAATCAAAAGTTTGCTTTAAATCTCTTGATGGAAGACAATAGAATAGGGGTAATAGAAATAAAGGTCTATATTTGAAATTGAGGGAAATTAATAAGGAGAGAGAAAATTAATTTTCAACCATCCATTTAGTGTATGCTACTTATTATCATAGTTTCATTTTTTGAGAGAGGATTATAAATGAATTTCAAATTAATTTAATAGTTAGCTAATTGGTTTGGAAAGATGAAGATACTTTTCCAAGCTTACACTGTCAATAGTTGATAAATCTGACATTTTTTCCTTTATTTTTAAAGAAGTTTTAGATTACATAAATGTTACAACTTTATAGGTTTTGACAAAATATATAATGACCTGTATGTCATTGCAATATCATGCAGAACAATTCCATTGTCCCAAAAATGACCCATGTTACACCTATTTTCCCTCTCCCTTCCCTCAGAAAGTCTGTTGACCACTGTCTTTTTATATGTGTTATAAGTACTTCTATTTCTAGAATAATAAGTCTGCTTTGATGGATAGTCATGTTCCCCCTTTATATTTGTTTGATTCCACAGTCTTGAGGATTTGGGGATGGTGATGTCCACTCTGCTTCAGATTGAGTGGGAGTTTAGATCTCATGTGTCAGATGCATGGAACTGTCCTGCTTACAGAAGATACTTTCTGCTAAATCTGACATTTTAATACAGGGTTATAGAGGCAGGGTCTTAATCCTCCACAACTGTTATCTCTTCTCAGTCATACCAGTGAAGTGAAAGAGTTGTAATGTTGCTAAAATTTTTCTGGTAGGTGTTAATCAAGATGTATGATGCAACAGATTCCTTTAGTAGACTAACTACTGATAGATTTTTCAAAATTTGCTTGCATAATTTTATTTTCTTTCACATTGCTTTTTCCTATTTTCCTAATTCTTGTTTTTCCCTAATGCTTTCCAGTAATTCTGATTGTAGTCCATGAGTTATCATGAGAGAGAGAGACAGGGAGATAAAGGTTGTGGTAGAGAGAAAGAGAATGAGGAATTTTTTTTAAACGGAAATATATCTTTTATGACAAAACAATACATAAATACATAATTATATTATTAATTCATATCTTTATGGTATTTTATTAATATGTATATTTTTAACATAGTCACTGAAACAAATTTAGATTTGTTATAAGATTTCTCTTTGTAAGTGTATTCATGAAACAGTAAGTTGTCTGAATTTATAAAATAATTGGAATTTAGCTTAATTATTTATATTTTACTCTAGAATTCTGAGTCAAATGAGCATGCTTTTTTCTTTAACTCCAGAATTATGAAGCTCTTTATTCCATGTATTAGAAACATCTTTCACTTAGATTTGTGAAAGCCTATCTGGGCAAATAAAGACATGAGGTTTTCTTCATGTTCCAGGAATTTTAAGCTGATGTATATATTCCTTTCTTGTCATATGAACATTTCAGTATGACATAACTTTAGCATGTCTTACATTATGGATATAAATCATTTGTAGGTCACTTAAGGTAGCCTAACCCAATGCATGGCAAATACATTACTTATTTAAACTCTGGAAAATTCCAGGTCCAATGAACAAAGAATAGTTCAAACACCTTCATCTGTTTTGAAGGAATTATGAAAGACACGATGCTGAAAACGAATTATGGATCTTGGATTTAATTCTGTTCAATCACTAATGCTTGCAGTTCATATGTAGAAGATTCTTTATTTTTTAATTTTTTTCCTTTACACTCCACTGAATGAAAAACAGTCTGATGGCATAAGCCAAATTATCAGAAGTCAAATATTACATATGGCAGATTTCATGATTTAATTTTTCTGGTAATAACTTATAAAAATTTTATTAGTAATCATTGGGTGATATTTATTTCATCATGATTTTAGAGACTATGTAAACAAAACATAAAATATTAATGAAATGGCCTTATATCTTTTGACAAAAATAAGTCTCAAAAATCCATCTAAGGTCTTTGCAAGTATAATGAACATGTGAAGAAAGAAGCAACATATATTGTTATTAGGTTAAAACTTAAACAACAATGATGGCACAACAAGCTGCAGAAGTCAAATTGGGCAATTTATTGAAATGCATTTCAAGACAGATACCTGAAAATAAAAAGGATATTTCACTGCTTTTGTTTGCAAACAGGGAGCATCTACTTCTAGAAATTTCTGTTGCCCTGTTCACTAGAATTCCTGAAGGAGTAATGGAATAACATCATTGCTATAAGAGCATAAAATCATTTGGTATGATGTGATTTCTGGTAAGACAAGATGAAATGTGAATCTAATTCATCCCAATCTGGAAACATTTTTAAATTACATAATTTTCACACCCTCTTCATCTTTAATATTTAATACAATCTTGTGATATGAATTTGTTTGCTCACATTTTGTAATTGCAACCATTAAGTAAAGACATTTTATGCATTTCTTAGCAAATATAGGAGTACTATTCAGATTTGTGGTTTCTACTAAAACATTTTTTGCAGGAAAACATCTTGCAAAGTCTTGCGGAGATCTGTCCAGCAGAGGCCGCGATGGTGCAAAGAATTACTCTGAACACTGAGGTTGAGAGAGGCAAGGAGGAGAAAATCTAAAGGAGCTATTCTCCTTTGCTGATTCCTGATATGGTTTTTATTTTCTTTTCACAAAGCACAAGGTGAGTGTGTACGTGCAGGGGTTCAGATAGGCATAGTGTATGTGTGGAGTTGTAAATAACTTCTCAGTAATTCTGGACTGGCCAGGGAATAATGGAGAAGTAGAAAGTGGCAACAGTAAAAATGTTCATGCTATTTTTAGCAGGAACTCATAGAGCAAGGCAAGAATGTTCCTGCTGTTTTCAGTAGAAACTGATAGCGGTAGTAAACTAGCAAAGGAAGAATGCCTCTGCTGTTTTCAGCAGGAAATGATGGCAATGGCTTTCCACCTGTGCAGGAAAGCAACACCAGAATTACTTCAAAGATGTTTTAACCAATGAACTCACACAATTTTGGGATTTAAAAATCCCAATATTCATTTTTGTTTGTAAATTCTAAGATAATATGAGAACAGGATGTAGAAAATTGATCAGAAAGGAACTAGTAAAATAAATATTTAAATTAGCAGCTTTTTAAAATGACTAGTTTAGCCAACAAATGTATAATACAATTTTTCCCTTTAATTTGCATAGGGGAATTCATCCACTGGGCACAATTTCTTTGTCATTGCTGATCACATCAATGCCTGGGATTTCATGATACCCTTTCAAGAAACAAAGATGAAGATATAATTGAGGGGGCTCAATTTTCACAGGATAGTGCCTTGAGGACTGTAAATATAAACAGAAATGTCAGGGCTGCCATCTGATTTGGATACATACAAGATTCAGTTGAAGAATGTGACTGAAGTCACTACATTTATATTGATGGGCTTCAGGGCTGATTTTCAGCTGCAAGCCTTACAATTTTGATATTTTTAGCAATTTATTTCTTTACTCTGTTAAGAAATGTGGGGCTGGTTTTATTGGTCATTGGGGATTTCCAGCTCCACGCACCCAGGTACTATTTTCTGAGTATGTTGTCACTCTTGGATGCCTGTTATTCTTCATTTATTACCCCCAAAATGTTGGTTAATTTCCTAGTAGAGAATAAAGCCACTTCATTTATCGAATGTGCAACACAGATGATTCTCTTTGTTACTTTGGGGACTACAGAGAGTTTTTCTCTTGGCTGCCATGGCTTATGATCATTATGTAGCTATCTACAACCCAATTCTTTATTCAGTTAATATGTCATCTCGTGTCTATGTGCCACTCTTCATTGCTTCTTATTTTGGTGGCATTTTGGATGGTACTTTACAGACAGTGGCTACTTTTAGACTATCCTTCTGTGCATCCAATGAAATTAGACATGTATTTTGTAACATTCCTCCACTCTTAGCTATTTCTTGTTCTGACTATCACATCAACCAGCTTTTGCTCTTCTATGTGGTGAACTTTATTGAGATAACCAATACACTAATTGTCTTGATCTCCTATGCTTTTATTCTAATGGCCATTCTGAAGATGTGTTCTGCTGAAGGGAGACAGAAATTCTTTTCCATCTGTGGCTCTAACCCAACTGGAGTGTTAATTTTTCATGGAACAATCCTCTTCATGTATGTGAGATCAAGTTCTAGGTATTCTTTTGAACATTATATGATAGTATCTATTTTTTACACTAATTTGATTCCCATGATGAATCCCATCATCTACAGTTTGAGGAACAAAGATGATAAAGAGGCAATGAAAAAAATTTTTCAGAGAAATCAGTTTTACCATTGAGTAAAACTTGAAAGAATATTAGATATCAATCCATTTCCCTATGGTCAGAAATTAAGGAATAATATGTCTTATTTTCAATTAGTAGTTTTTGCATATTTTTCATTATTCCCAAAGAATGCATTAATATGTCTTCCAATGCAACATTGAGTGATCTGGATGCCTATGATTATGTTCAAACCTATCATATTAAATATTAATTGATTAATTTATATTGACATTGTTAGTCTTTGTGTAATTTGATTTTCACTTACTATAATCATAGATGTCCTCAGGAGATAATGATTTAGTATAATCTCATATTGTTTTAGTAAATCCTCAGCACTCTTTGAAGTTAATTTCCCATTCTGGACTCTGTAATGTTACTTCCCTTGCCCCATGTGCTCTTTCATTCTCAGATCTCTTTAGCTCTCTGTATATGCCTTTTGCACTATTTGGTTCAGCATAATAAATATTTATTCCAATATTTCCTCCTCACTGTCCAATTACTGAAACTAATTTAATCCATTCTGAAACACCCAAAATTATATTGCAATAATATGGTAATATTATTAAGTGTTATGGTAATAATTATAAAGTGTAAAATTATGGTAATATTTATTAAGTGTAAAATTAAGGAAAATCAAAATATAATTTAAAGAATACCTTTCAACTAAATGCTATTTACAGACAGAACAAGATCTGTGATGCTAGACTTTTTTCTAAGAATAGGGATAGTTCTCTTGTGAGTCTACCACAGCAATCCCATGAAAACAAGATAATCAAAGAGATAATTCTTAAGTCTGAATTTGAAATGAAATTCAATAATATTTAGTACACCATTCTCTAATCAGTTATGCAAAGAGAACTCATATACCTCTATTGAAACAAACACGTTTGTTTAAATCTGTACTCAAAAGTCCTCTTAAAAACAAATTTTCAGAGAAAAAACCGAGTGTAATGTGACTATCATATCTTATAAAGAAATTATGCTATTTGAAACCACAATCTCTTGCAATTTACTTTCCTTGGCATCATCTTTTGAGGTGTCTTTTTTTCTACTAAAGAATAAACTACTTCAAAATTGTTTCTAAATACCCATCTCTTACAAAAATTAAAATGTTTTCAGGGCCCAGGATCATTTACTGGTTGTTTCTTTTCAAATCAGGTCTTTAAATAATTTAAGTAAAGTATTAGTCATGGTTGTACCCTTGTTTATCAGTTTAGTTGCTCTTTCAAATTAAGAAAAATAATGTTTCTATGGAAAAGGAAGGAATTAGCACTTAGACCAAGGATGAACTCATTTATGCCTATCAATATCTGACCAATAATTCAGTCAACCTGTTAGACTGCTTGATATCAAATTAATCTGCATGAAAATTGTTCAAAGCCCTTTTTTTCTAGTAAGGTAGAAAGACAATGTTGATATTAAACAATGTCTGTAATTTACTATTCATCAAGTAAATATGGAAAAATGACATATTTAACCCAAGTTCCTAACTTCTCACTCTTCCTATTTCAGCTCAATTACCTGTCCATCAATGGATAATTCTATGATGTTATTTGTTCTAATTTTCTCACTCT
>JAQZBX010045223.1:0-21105 GCA_029593785.1 Cabassous unicinctus
TGTTTGTTTGGGGGGGGGGGCGGCAGGGGCAGGAGAGTAGGGTGCATAGGGGAAGCTGATATGGCAGAGGATCTGCTTCCCCTAATCTCTGGGGAGTTCTGTGGAGTCAGGGCCATGGACTGAAGGCTGTGTCCCAGTCTTGTTTTGAGCTCTAAAGCGGTGTCTGCTGGCACAGCCCAGGCAGGCAGTCTCCATGGGCATGCCCTCCACTGGGGAACTGTGCCAAGAGGAGCCCATGTTTCAGCAGGACCAGAGGGGGCCCCAACCATCAATCCAGAGGGGCCTAACTCTCTGACCAGGACAACCCACCCAGGCTGTAGGTTGGAGGCTTCATGTAAAGGCTGATGCAGCCACACCTTTTTAAGGGAAGGAAGCAGTTTCCCAGGACCAATCCCCAAGCTGGGATGAGGCAGCAAAAAAAACTGTCTGAAGGAAGAAGATGATAATGCCCAGTTTCTCAGAGACCCTTTCCAGACCCCTGGGCCTAAGGCCTCTGGGTCCTTCTGGAACTAATGCTGGTCAGTGGTGCTCTCCACACCCTGGCCGAATCACTAGTGTGAGCCACTGACCTATGGAGTTGAGTTCCCCTCAGACCTTGGCCTCACAACCCTGGAAAAAGAGTGAGAGCCAGAAGAAATAACTGTGGAAAATGGAAAGTTCCTCCCTTTGAGGCACTTTTGCCTTGCATTTGCCAGCACACTTAGGTCTCCCCTTTCTAAAATCCCTCCCTTGGCCCTGCTCATACTCCTCAATCACCCCTGCATCTCCTAGCAACCCCCCTGCCCCAACTGCCAGCTCTGCCTGCCTTAGCCTTCCATGTCCAACTCAAACCATCAGCCCATGGGCACCGCCCTGCCCTTCCACAATGCCAACATGCTGCATGAGCCACTACCAGGCTCCAAAACCAATGCTACTTGAGCATCACAGTCACGTGATAGGCTCTCCCTGCCCACCCTTCCTCTCTAGCCTCACCTCACACCCCTCACCCACAGACCCTGGGTTTTGGCCCACCCTTCCCATGACCAGGAACACATACTAATTTCAGCCTCTCCTCCTTTGCTCAAGCCATTCCCCCCACCCAGAGTGTGGGTGGCCAAACCTCTGCATGCTTTGCACCAGCCTGAATCCTCCTTTCTCAGGAAGCCTCCGCTGCTGCAGCCACTCTCCTCTCCCCCCACTCTATGCTCTTTATCTGACTCAGGCAGAACCTCAAAGCTAACTATGAGCCCCTCACAAGGGGAAAGAGTCTCTTTCCCCTTGCCAGGACTGAGCTCTGGGAGGATAGAGGCTTGTGCTGAGCCAAGGCCAAGTATATAGGAGGAGCTTAGTAAATGCCAGTAGGGCCTAGATGGAAGATTCTAGCAGACACTCTATTGTTCACCAGCTGAGGACCCAGGGCCGAGGGTGGGCCAAGACAACTGTCCTCTTTGCTTTTACAGGGGAGGTGGCTGCTGAGCTGTGGAAGGGGATAGGGTTAAGAGTTCTAGTCTAACTTTAGCTTCAGGAATCCTCCATCTTCTTGGCACAACATCCTTTACAAGGGGCATCCATATACAGTGTTAACCATCCCTTGGACAGTAGCTTCCACTTATGAAGCATCTACTGTGTTCCTGGTGCTGTTCCCAGTACTTCATATACACTATCTCATTCTGTTCCACACTAACCCAAGGAGGTAGTGCCAGAGAGGTTAAGTAACTTACCTAGGGTCACACAACCAAGTAGTGGTAGATATGGTATTTGAGGGTAGATCTTCCAGACTCAATGCTTTCCCCTTCCTCTCCTCTAAGGGGCCTTGGACACGTCCCTCCCCTGATCTGGCCTCACTGTCCCCATCTGTGGAAGGAGGGTTGTGACTTCAAGGATCTATGTACTGTACCGTTGAGGGTGGGGGTGTCCTTGTGACCTGATAAAACACCTGTTTCCTCCAACAGAGTCTTGTTTGTACACAGTGGCAGGAAGCGGCAGGTCACAAGGTATAAGGGAGTGTTACTGTACGCCTTTGCGACTGCTGCAGCCCAAGCAGGCTCAGAGGAAGGCTCTGCCTCCCTTTGCCCCTCCAGGAGTCCCTGTGCCCACCCTGGCCCAGCCTGGCCTTAGCAGTCACATGATTTTAAACCAGTTCAGCTAAACCTCCCTTCTTGTATGGGTGGAGGGTGGGGGTGGTCTCAGGAGGCTCAGATGGGGATGACTTGCTAGTGGCCTTGGGGAGGGAGGGAGGTGCCTTCATCCCAAGCCCTCCCTCCTTCAACCCTACTCACATTCAAGTCTCAGAGCAACTGGGGAGGTGGGCAGAGATGGTACGAATAGCCTCATTTGCTAGCTGGGGAAAGTGACCCAGGGAGGCCTGGCAGAGCCATGGGAAAGAGAATACCAGGGTCCCAGCAGCCAGTCCAGGGCTCTTTGTCAGCCCTAGGCCTTAGGATGCCCTTCCACCCTGCTGAGCTAGCTCCCTTCCAGAGGAGTGGGCAGGCTGCCCTGAAGCTACAGCCATTCCTCCCTGTCCCCAGGAACAGGGTGCAGCAGGAAGCCCAGCTCTAACCAAGGATCTGCAGGATGGGCCTCCTTGGTACTTTCCAGGACCTAAAAGGCATCAAGGGAGTGGGAGCGACCCTCAAAGCAGAGTCCCACACCTTGAGAGCAGCAGAGGGCTGCAGACTTTCCAAATAGCACCGCCGATACTACACAGCCTCCCTAGTCAGAAAAGAAATGTAAATCAAAATGACTTCCAAGTCCCATTACCCAGCATGGACCTAGTAAACGAACAGCAACAACAAAGATGAAACTCCATGTTGGCCACGCTTATACAATGTAAGGACGGGGTACTATCACAGGCAGTGAGCTGGGGCAACAGGGAACAAAAATGCTGTGACTCTTCCTCCCTCTTGACCCCATAAACTCTTTGGATATTAGGGTCCAGGAACATAATCAAAAAGTAAACAAGTAATTTGTACAGAGCATCATTTTTACTCATGAAGAACCTGACGGCGGCCTCTGAGTAAACTAGAAGTCACATGAGGGATACTGCAAGGTAAGAGGCTGCACATGGGGATTATCTTGGGTACTGCAAACATGCGCCCCCATACCGCAGGAAGCACTGGGGCAATACACGGGGTGCATGCAGGAGTGCCGATGGGAGGAAAGGCCTGAGGATGGTTCAGCTAAGATCCATGAGGGTCCTGACCCTTTTTCCCTTACAGAACAGCTTAAGCCCCTAACATCTTGTGTAGAGGGCTTCTATACGGCTGGGGAAGGGGAGCCTCATTCAGATAAATCTTTGTGGAGTGGTATCTATGGCTCCTACCCTGGCCCCAGGGATAGTGCTTCTCCTCCAAGAATCCCTGGGTGAGGCAGGACAGTGAGGAAGGGGCCAGCACCTCTGAGTCCCTTGTCCCAGGGTTCAGACCCCTCAGACACCCCCCCCCCAGCCCCAAGTGGAGACACAACCCTCCAGCTGGAGTACACATGGGGCCTGCCATTGAGCTGCCACTGATCCCAGAAGAACGAGGACAGCGAAGGAGAGGGGATCAGTCATGGCCAAAACCCAGTCCTGTTCCTAGCCACCTCCCATGCACTGCAGCCTCCAGTCCTCACTCCAACTCTGGGAGGAGGGCTCATCACTCTATCTTGCAGAGGAGGAAACTGAGGCTCAGAAGTGCTTTGGCAGATGGGCTGTCATTGGTCTATGCACAGCATGTGCATCATAAAGCAGTACTGCCCACCTCAGACTGCAGAGCTGCTGGGGCAGGTGGAGACACCTGAGGCCCAGAGGGGGTGAGGGAGGGTCTCACTTGGGCAGTCAGAGGAGGCTTCCCAGAATGACGTATGAGAAGGTGGTAGCTACATGCAGATCGGGGGGATCCAAGCTGGGGAACAAGTGCAAAGGTCCTAAGATGGGAAAGAACTTGATGGTTGTAAAAACCATCAGGACATGGAGGCGGCTGCCGTTTAGGGAGAGAGGAATTGGAGGGCACAGATGAGGATGGACAGTTGGCAGGGTCAGGCCAGCCAGGGACTCAGGCTGTGGTGAGTGAGCAGTTTGGACTTCATTCCAAGAGCAATGGGAAGCCACTACAGGCTTTAACCAGGTGGGAAATTTATGTTTTTGAAATACTCTTTGGCTGCTGCGTGGAGCCTGGATTGTGGCTTGGGGGGTGGGGGGGGGGCGGGGAGGCACAGGATGGGGGCTGAGCAACCCTTGAGGAGGCTGTTCTTGTCATCTGCTAAGAGGGTGGCAACTGAAGTAGTGAAGTGGGAAGATTTGGGATATGTTTGGAGGGGCGCCCACGTGCCCACCTGTTTCTTTGTCCTCATCTGTCAGACAACTCTGCAGCCTTCTGGAAGCTGCTAGTGGACCCCTCCTCCACAGCCCAGGCCAGGGGCAGTTGTGCCTGGGATTCTCAAGCCTGGCCTTTGGTGAAGCACTCCTCCAGCCAGGGCCTGCTTCCGGGTCTACTTGTCTGTCTCCTCTATTCAGCTGGGCATCCCAGAGACAGGGCCTTGTTTGGGTCCATCTGGGTGCCCTGCACCTGGTACCTAGCCTAACAGGCTTCCCTCCAACCAGGGCTGGGGATCTCCCATGACGAATCCTCCCCCACAGGGCCCTGCTGCCCTCTCTGAGGGCGATGGCTGGGCAGGTGCTCCTGTATGTATGCATCTCTGCAAAGCTTCCCCCGATGGGCTGGCCATGCATCAGCAGCACTTCCTTTCCCTGCCCAAGTCTTGCTCATGCCCTCACTTCCTTTTCTCCCAGGGCTCATTCATGCAGCCCTTACCTGGACCCCAATCTTTGGAGTCAAGAACGTGAACCCATGAAGCACTCACGCCACTGTCCAGGCACCAGCTTGCTGTGGAGATCAGGGACAGGGAAACAGTCCCAAGTCCCTGTAGTAGCCAAAGGCTCAGCATTTTAAAAAATTAGATGTAATTCATATACCATAAAATTCACCATTTCAAAGTATAGAATTCAGTGGCTTTTAGTATATTCACAAGGTTGTGCAACTATCACCACTATCGAATTCCAGAACATTTCCATCACCACAAAAAGAAACCCATACCCATTAGCAGTCACTCCCCATTCCCCCTCTTCCTCTAGTCTCTGGCAACCACTCATCTACTTTCTGTCTATATGGATTGGCCAATTTTAGACATTTCAAATAAACGGTAAAAGGCTCAGCATCCTTCTAGGCCACGGACTCCAAGTGGAGCCCATAGAACGGTCTACACTAGCAACTGCCTCATATTCTTTTAGAGATGAAGATTTGTAGCGGACTGACAGCCCTACACACCCAAGAACCCGAGTTTCTCTCAGGAATGATATCTTACTCATCCCGGTCCAGTCGAGGACCACTTCACTGCCCCCAACACATCCCACCCCAGGTCTCAGAGCACAGCAGAGGAAACAAAACAAAACAAAAACAAGCAATGGCTACTGGCCTAGACCAGTAACTGCCTGCAAGTCTACATTAGTTGCCTGACAAACATCAGTCATGAAATAAACTTTGACCTAATTTTGCCTTCCCACAACAAAGTTTAAAAGAAGCCAAGTATGAAAAACAAGCAACCTTTTTGGGACATAAATCTCTGCCTGGTGGCAGTTGGCTGTGAGGCAATCATTTTAGCTCACTGAGCTCCTGGCAAGGCTTGTGTCTGCCTGTTTCTAGGTATCCAACGTGGTGGCCGCATGGGTATTCCTCCCACACGTGGGCAGAGGAGGTCCCTGGCATGGGTTTTCCCCATTGTCTAGGGAGGTCAGGCGAATGACCTTGGGCCCTCAGTAGAACTGTTGACCACCTGCATTCCCTCAGAGAGGGCTGAGCGAAGGGCACGAGGGACCTAGTTCTAAGGCCCATGGGCAGGGGGCTGGGACATGTGTCTGATCCCTGAGGATGGCCTGGGAAAGCACAGCTGAAAAAACCTCCAAGAGAGTTTTTTCCTCAGGGCCCCTGCAAGGGGCTCCTAACCAGAGTATCATTTCTGGTTCCAGACAAAAGGCCCTTGAAGCAGATGATAAATGTTCTCCCAACATGGGGTCAATCAATTTTGTTTTCTAAAATCCAACCATATTTTAAATGTCCACACAACTCTTTGGATGATGTAAGCAACTACCCTTACTTGCTATTCATTTGTAACTATCAGATTTACTTAAAAGAGGCTCCCCTGCATTCATGTACATCTTCCTCACCTAATGTTATCCCAACTTAGGCCCTTGCCTCTGTCCTTGCTCCCGGCCCCATGGAGCAGCTGAGGCCAGGGACAGAAAGTCAGCACCAAAGCCAATCCTTCTCCTTCTTCAATGTTCCCGGAAGGCAGGCAGTGGGAGTCTGCAGCTGGGTGGGAAGGAGGGCAACACGATTTGCCCCTATAAGAGAGAATGTGACACACAGAAATGCATCTGCTATAGCTTAAGAAAGACCCCAAAGTTGAAAAGAAAAAAATCAATGATCTGGGCCAAAAGGGAGTGGTGGTGTGCTCCCCCAGCCCTCCCTGCCCCGCCTGATCTTGACTGCTGGAGCCCGCTGCCTGCCTGCTCTTTGACCAATGTAAGCAGGAGGACACCAAATGGTCCCATCAGCCACACCCTTACAGTAGAATAGGGCCTCCCCGTCCTGGGCACCGTCCCACCACTTGCCCATGCTGTTAAAGGAACTCAGAAACACTGCCTTCTCCATGCACGGCTGTGGAGGCTGAAGGGAGCCTGCCCTGCTGGGAGCATTCTTGGGCCTAAACCTTTAGTCTAGTCATGGTCACCATCCAAGTAATTTGCCTGCTGGTTGTTTGGCAGTGATGAGTTATGTCAACCTGGTCCAAAATCTACCTTTACACCTTGTAGGGGGGCCCAAACCCATCTTTGCTAAGCCTCCGCTCTTGCAGGGCTCAAGGTTTCTGGGGAGAGCCACGGCATGGTGGCAGGGACAGTGTGCAAGCCCCCTCCTCCACACACTTGGAAGGAAGCAAACCATCTCATACACTGAACCACCCAGAGAGGAAAGTAAGACAGACAGACCACTTGGACCAACATGCTCATTTTACAGATGAGGAAATGGGGGTCCAAAGGGCAAGGAGTCTACCAGGTTTTCTGTCCTGGACTGGTATGTCTTCTCATCTCCTACCAGCTTTGGCACAAAACAGCTCTCAGAACAAACCTTCCACACTTCTGATTTGAAACATCCTGGCCCAGTCACCCTCTCCTCCCTGTAAGTGGCCCCCACACTAGCCATTGGAGTCGCCAGCCTACTGGCACACATGCGCTGTGCCCAAAACCAGCCCGTCCAAGTCCTCCCGAACCTTTCACGTACTCTACCAGCTCTACTCTCACCCCCAATTTGGGCCACCTGAGGACAGTCTGAAACAATAATCTAAATGAAAAAAAAAAAAAAAAAGACGCAATATTACTGCTCCAAATGACTCAGAAGAGGCTCTTCACACTTCAGGTCATCTACATCAATGGGCAGAAAAGCATAGTTTGTAATGATCATGATATCTTTTTAAAGCATTGGGTACTAAAAATGTTTAATTTACAAATTCATTAAACAGTCCCCTACTGCCACCATTGATTTTAAGCACCTCCGCAGCCTTCCTGAGGTTCTCTGAAGCCAGCTTCACAGAAACCTACTTTGCGCAGAATTGTTCAGGGTCCTGCTCTGGCAGACATACTTGTGGCCAATAAGGACAAACAGGACTAGAGCGTTTTTCTCCTGCACACCCAGGAGATCTGGACCAGATCAGCTTTTCTGCCCATTCCTCCCCAGCACCAAGGCCAGGACTTGGTGGGAGAAGGCTGACTGCAAATTCTCGAGCTCAGACCACACCAAACACACAACCCTCAAGAGGAAGAGGTGGTCTCAGCTCAAAGTCTCCACCTCCACTCCACAAAGACCCTGTCCCAGCATCAGCCAAGACCAGGATGGACCCTGCATCTGCCTGTGAGCAAGCTGGGAAGGCAGGGTGTGCCTCTTTCAGCAGTTCTCCTTTACCTTCAGATCCCCCTGGGTGTATGGGGCGGGGGCAAGAGACCAGCAGAGTATTCTCATATTTGGTTCTAGGCAACACTCACTTCTTGCCCAAGCCTCTCAGACCTGGTCAAGGAGGTAGTAGGCACTGGCTACTGGGGCCACTTACCAGTGGGGGCTGCGGCTGAGGGTGCTGCCCTGCTCCGGAGGGGGGTGGGCAGTGCATGAGCAGATTGAAGGCGGAGTAGACCGTCTCTTTGTACATGCCGCTGGCACACTCCGGGGCCTTCAGGCCTGGAAAAATCACAGCTGGGTCAGGCACACCAGCCCAGGGCAGCTAGGGCTGAAGGCTGTCTGCTCTTGAGAGAGAAAATAGTTGCCGAAGGGTCCCCTTCAAGTTTGTGACTTGAGGAGGAGCGGGCTGAGGGTAACCGCAACGCCAAGATTTGGAGGAAGGACCCCTAATCTAGGCCTCCTCGAGGCGGCCTCTACTTGTCCCCCACCTCACTTGCCCGGGCCCTCGCGCCAAGGAACCTTGGCCAAAGTTTTCTCCTCCACAGGGGATTAGTCAGTCACCTGGGCAAGAGGGGAGGCGGAGATGCCGGGGGTCTGTTTATGCCTATAAAGGTCAGGGCACCGGAAGTGACTCGAGCCTGGCTGCGTCCGGGAAGCCCGCCCCCCACTCGCCCACCCCCGTCGGTTTTACCGCCTCCTGGAGCTGGAGCTGCAGTAGGGGTGCGAGGGGCACCCCCTCGGCTCGCTCTGGTCACCCGCGTCCAGTCTCTCCCACGGAGGCCCGGGCTTAGCGGGAGGAAGGGGAGCCGGTCCCTGCACAAACTCACCGTCCTCCAGAGACTCTGGAAGTTTGTCCGAGAAAAGTCTCTGCGAAGTGTGTTCCCGCCCGAGCGCCTGGGGGGAGATCGTGAGGGGCCGTGAGGAAGACGCGGACGCCGGGGGAGGGGGCACGGGGACAGGGGGGCTCTGAGGGGTAGGGACCCCAAGGGCCGCGGGAGGGGGCGGGTCCGCGCGGGCCGGGCCCGGGGCGGGTGGCGCGCGGCGGCCGCCCCTGCGAGCGGGACGCGGCCGACGCTCACCTCGGCCCGGACCTCGACCTCGGCGCCCGCCCCGGCGCCGGCCCCCGGGACCCCAGCGCCGCCGGCCGCGCCCTCGGACTCATTGACGAGCGACGACTTGAGCTCGGCCAGGTCGCGCTCGGGGCCCACGGCGCTGTCGCGGCTCTTGTCGTCCTGCTCCTCGCCCTCGTCCTGGAAGGCCAGCAGCTCATCGGGCGCGCCGAGGTCGTCGCCGCCGCCCGCGCCGCCCCCGCCGGAGTCCAGCTGCGGCATGGTGCGCGCGGGGCGCGGGCAGTGCGGGGCGCCGAGCCGGCCCGGGAGACGGCGAGCCCGCAGTCCTGACCTCCGAGCCCGGAGCGCGGCGGGGGCGCCGCGGGCAGACTCGCTCGGGCGGGCTGCGGGCGCGGGGCGCCGGCGCCGGGCTGAGCTGCTCCGGGAGCTGGCGGGCGGGACATCAAAGGCGCCGCCGGCGGAGTGCCGGGGGCGGGACGGGGACTCCGGGGGCGGGCCCTGGGCGGGGGCGGGGCCGGCGGGCCTGCCCGCCCCCTCCGCGCCGGGAGAGGCCGGGACGCACCCTGTGGGTAGAGTCTTAAAGGGCTCGCTCTCCCCGAGCCTGACTGGAGTGTGGCGTCGGACTGCAAAGCATTGCCTTTCTGCTGAAATACGGGAACTCTAAAGGAGAATCCTGACCCGGTCTCCTCCTCTACAAGGGATTTCCGCCTCGCGCCTAGGTTTCTTCCCCAGCTGCTGAGGTCGCCCGTTGCGGAGGCCCTTAGGACTTGGGGGCTGGCCTGGAACGGGAACCGTGGTGTGAACGGCGTCTGTGCCCTGGGTCCATTGTCACCCCTGCGTGGAACCGGGAGCTTCCTAGGATTGGAGAGGGCTCGGGCTACTTGAGGGCCGGGCCAGCAGGGTTAGGACTCAGAAGCCCCTTCTCTGCCCCACCCTTGAGCCCTATGTCCACCTGGGACTTCCTTCCAGGCTGCCTGCACGCACAGCGCGAAAACAAGCAAACGCCTGTTGTGCGAGAGGCGCATACATCACACGTCTGTTGCAGGCTCAGCCATGTGGCGCCTCCGAGGCGCGAACACAACCGAGAGGACAAGGAGGCAGGACCCCGCCCCTCCCCGGTGCCATTCTCCTGCCGCACCCCCTTCGACTCTCCCAACTCATTTCCACGCCTTAGAACCTGCGGCCGGGGCTTCGCGCAGCCACGTGGACCGCGGGACTAGGACTGGGGGCGGGGGTGTGTGTCAGTCATCCACAGCAACTCAACCTGGGAAGCAGCATTTCGTAGCCCATTGGCTGTGACCCTAATCCCCTCGCGAAATCCAGACGCAAAGGTCTCCATCCCGCCGAGCGCGGGAACGTGGCCGGGCTTCCATCGTATCTACAAGGCACCCGGGGCCGAGTCCACGCGGGCCTCACAGTACATTGGCCTCGGCTCCACCACTGCGTCTAGGAAAGACACCAGTCATTTTAGATAGCGATGGCAGTAAACCGCAGGTTTATATGCTGGATTCAGTGCAGACGTTCCTACTTCTCCCGAGAGCAGTTGGGGCGGAGAGTATGGGGGGATGGTAGTACTGGACGCCTCTCCCGCTCAGGGCCCCACAGGACCCCTGGCAGCAGCGCAAAGTCAGGCCGGAAGAGAGCCGCGCCACCCCTCCGGGTCCAGGCCCAGCCCCGCTGGCCAGGGATCAAAGAGCCAGGGCCGTGCTCCTCTCTGTTCAGATAATATCTGCGCCTGCCCAGCTGGGCGCCTCTGACCCCCACCTCCGGGCTGGGGTGCCCACTTTTCCTCCCTTCCCCGGGCTCGGGGAGGTTTGGCATTAGTACTCTGCTTGGCAATGGAGATCTGGCAAGATCCTGTCCACTGGGTCTCTCCAGCCTTCTTCCCCCAGGTGTGATCTTGTGGCTCAATCTCTCCCCATCCTCTCCAGATTGGGTGGGGAGGAGGGGAGCTCTCCAGCCAGACATGGATCTTTCTTCAGGCAGAACCTGGCTGGGGTCAGGGACTAAGACGGAGACCCTTTAGCTTGGGAGCTGCATACCCCCCCCCACCTCACAGTGGTTTTCTGGTCCAGCTGTGGGTCCCTACCGGGCAGGGAGGGGCCCATAGTCCCCACACTTACTCTGCAGCTTCCTCAGCCCTCAACACTTGAGGTACAGATCTGCCTAACCCAAACACTTTGGGGTCCTCCTGTGTTTTGGGGTGATTCTAACCCAGTGAGAGCCTCCTTTAGGGCAGAGATCCCAGATATGTGTGGTCCCAGCAGATACAGGGCAGTGGGAATTGAAGTTTTCTCCAGTCCAGGGAGAAAGGAGAAAAGTCAGGGCAACAGTGAGGGTTTGTTTATTTGTTTTGTTTTGTTTTCAACAAGGCAAAATTTATTCAGCTTAAATTATTTAGTCAGAGATTATAGTCTTTCTGCTTTATTGGTGTGAAAACAGCCTTTCTTTACTAGAATGATGGTGAGAATAGATTTTTTAAAATGTCCTTATTTGGGGGGAAAAAAAAGAAAAAGAAAACTTAGCCACTCTCCGTTCATCCCCCATTCCCAAGTTTTTTTGGACA
The DNA here is from genome assembly GCA_029593785.1 of Cabassous unicinctus. NCBI lineage: Eukaryota > Metazoa > Chordata > Mammalia > Cingulata > Chlamyphoridae > Cabassous > Cabassous unicinctus. Next base: position 11,601 of record JAQZBX010045223.1, read on the forward strand.
TTTTATAGGGCTGTGAAACCCTAAAGTCTGCGAATCACTGCCCTATGGGGTCATGGCTCCAACCCCCGGCCCTGCTGGGCAGAACCAGGAGGGGGATGGTGAGTAAGGAGAATAGGGGTGTGAGGAGAGGGGAGGGAGGGAGTCACAGGCACCTACAGCCACACTGACTGAAGATCTGCTGAGAAAGCACCCACTGTGCACCTAGCCCTGGGCTGTGGGAGGAGAGGTGTGGAGGAGGGTGTCCTGCTCTCCACGTGGCCTGGGCTGCTTGAGAAGCCGAGAAATTATTAGGAGTTGAGTTTGGAGCTGGATCAGTCTTAACAGACTGCTGGCAGAAGGAGCTCAGATATGGGGAGATTAATGTGGGCTGGAGTGGTCAGGGGAGCTTCCTGGAGGGCTTAGAGAGAGAAGAACAGGAGCTAGGATTGTTCCCAAAAGACCTGTGTGTGGCCCTGTAGGAGCTCCTTGCCAGGTTAGTGCTACTTTCATCATCATCCGCATCATCATCATCATCTCACAATGACTTCATTTTACTGAGTGATCACTATGTGCCAGGCATTATACCAAGAGCTTCACCACGCACATTATCTCAGTTTATCAATAGACCAACCCTTGCCATAGGGACTATTATTGTTCCCATTTTACAAATGAGGAAACTGAAGCTCAGAGAAGTCGAGTAAATCACCCAGGGTTGCATAGCTTGGAAGTGAGGGTGTCAGAATTCCAAACCCAGACACTCTGACTCCTGAGCCCACACCCTAACTACCTGCTCTGGTGTTCCATTATGACCCCTAAATTTCAAGAGGGAGTCCTTAACTGCTTTGTGGTCTTGGCAGACAAATGCCGATGAGTGAGCTGTTACAATAGAGCACCGACTTTCTGGGTGGTTCATGTTGCATGGAGAGGCCCACAAGAGAACTGGGGATTCGCCCTGGATAGACTCTTTGGAGTGGCCCAAGCACTTTGCTGGGTAAGAGGGGCTCAGAGCCTCTTCCTTGAGCCAGCAGACTTCAGCCTGTACCATCTCTCCCCACTGGGCCCACCCTACACTGCCTGCTCTGGTCACTGACTCAGATCTGATGCAGACAATAAGCCTTGGGATTCCCTGGGGTTCTTCCACAGGATGCTGAGTGGGATCTGCTATGGCTGCCCTCCTGGAGCTACCGAGGGAAATTTGGGACCAGGGCCAGCTGTAGGGAGGTCCCAGTGTCTTCTGGCCTCATCCAGCCCAGGTCAGAGCTGGTGATTTAACAAGGCTTCATCTTCATGCAAATGAACCAAGTGAACATGGGCTGACCTCAGATGCTGGGTGCAGGACAAAATCAAGGCTCTCAAGGGTCAGAGCAAGAGAATTCGGATTTTGGATTTAAGCAGACTTGAGTTCTCATCCCTGCCCTGCCATTTACTAGCTGTGTGACCCCAGGCAAATCAATGACCCTCTCTGAGCCTCAGCTTCCTCACAGGTGAAGTGGTTTCACACCAGAGGCTGCCAGGCACTGTTGGAGTGAGGTTGAGATGAGTCATGTATCCTAGTAAAGATCTTAGCACGATGCCTGGCATCTTCCAAGTGCACTAATAAATGGGTACTCTTGAGCTAGATATTTTTCGGAAGTTGTTAGGCTAATTGGCTCTTCATGTAACATCATGTAAATCATGTGAATGTTCTCATGGCCTGAGCCCACTTAATCACAGCTAAGGTTGAAAATATACATTTCCTTTCCTTTTCTTTCAAGTTCCTTTAACATGAAAGGCCTGCGTGAACTCCCTGACCTTTTTTTTTTTTTTTTTAAACAGGGGACCCTTGAAATGTGGCATTTCCAGAAAATGGCTCAAAGGAGCCCCAGATGGATTTAGTAAATTACAGCAAGGAGAGGCTCCTAGCGGAGTCTCTTCCTGCCCGCCGCCTGGCATCCTGTTGGGGCTTGCTGAAAATCGCCTGGAAGCCGGGCTGCCGGCTCCGGGCAGGAGCACTACCCATGGAGCATTCTCTCTTGGGGCAAGGCCCGGTCACAAGTTTTAGAGGAAGACTGTGGTTTGTTACTAGAAACAGTTTGCGCTCTGGAAACTGTGTGTGTGGGTGTGTGGGGGGGTGGGGTGGGTGTGTGTGGGTGGTTGTGACCTGCATAATGAAGACACACAGTTGCTGTGATGCAACTGCTCTGGGCCAGCTACCAGGCAGCTGTCTTTAAAATGAAGCAAGAAAGGGTTGGGGTCATTTTTAACTTTATAATAATCTATGGGTTTTTCTCCCCAGATTTTATGCAATAACCGGAATTACTCTTAACACAAAACTTAATAATGAAGCAAGAAGTTAGTTATTTCTGATGAAACCCAAGGAAGTTTGGCCAAATTGGCTTGAGGGGTGGAGTTGGGGAAATTACAAAGAGAGCTGCCCCACAGGTTCAGAAGGCTTGTTATTACAATTTCCCACGGGCTAATTTCCCACATCTTGCCAGCCATTGTTCCCAATGAATGGGCCTGGGGTTCGCTCATCGGGAGGAAAAAATAACCCTGGTTTTCTACTGGGAAGGGGTCTGGAGTCAGAGACACCAAGGCAGCAGCAGCAAAGGCAAGCCTGGAGTGGCTGCTGTGGGCCAAGCCCCATGCCACCGGGGCACACTGGTCTCCCAAGATCTTGGTAGTGGGAGGCCTGTGTCCTGGCCCCAGCTCCACCACTGACTGGTTGGCTGAACTCAAGTATGTCCTTGCCTTCTCTGAGCCCTAGAGTCATCATCTGAAAACTGCAGGGGCTCCTTACCTAGTTCCAGTGATCCAGTGAAGAGAGCAGAGGTAAGGGACAAGAGGTACCACAAATGCAACCGGAAGTGGGGGATAGCAAGGTCCAGCATCCATCTGGGAATTGCCTGCAGCTTCACAGAGGGAGGTGCCCACATTAACCCCTATTTGGGCTCTGGGGAGAGCCCCAGACACACTGAAATAGGATTGCCTTCCGAGGAAGGTGCCAGCAGACATCTCTTGCTGGGATAAGGCTCTAAGGCCTTTAGTAGGTATTCTTGCAGTATCCATAGGGTCTGGCCCAGAGCTAGCAAACTGCAGTGCTCAGAAATTTTTTGATTGATGACTGAATGGATGGATGAATGGATGATTCATAGCAGTGAGCACCCAGAATCCAGGAAGGAGGTAGCAGGCCCAGAACCTGCAGTCAAGGAGCTTGCATCTTGTAGGGACATTAGGCCAAGTGGAGGTTCCAGGAGTCAGTGGTTCAGAAGCATGACTGTCATGTGCAGGGCAGTCCGGTAGGGCTTCTTTGAAGAAGGAGGTCAGCTTAGGAAGCAGGTGAGATTTAGAGAGAACACAGCCCTCTTTAGGAGGGACAGTAGCCCATACTCTGGGTTATGGTGGACTTTGACCCCATAGGGTTTCTGGGGCCTAGGTGAGCCAGGATCCTAGGAGGGTTTGGCTATCCCCTGAGCCTTGCCCAGAATGGCGTATTTTCATTTCTCACTCTCTGCAATCCTCCCACTCCCCTGCACCTGGGAAAATCTCCCCCATGTTCCTTCTCCCCAGCATACTGGCTCTCCCTGCTTGACCCCTCTCCTAGAACAGACCACCTCACCAGTGCAGAACCCACTATCTTGTATTGGGCTTCAAGGCTTTCCTGGCTCAGTGCCCATGGAGAGAACTCCCTCTTCTTGTTTCTAGCTTCACTCCTCTCCCAGCTCAGGGCAGCTGGGGTGATGGGGGAAGGAGCATCAGGACATGGGCAAGGAGGACTTGAAGGGCAACTGTGCCATATCCTTCAGCTGCTGCCAGTCCCAATGTGCAGTAAAGGCTCTGGGAAGTCCTGCACCAGAGCAACGCTGCCTAGCCTCCTTCAGCCAGCATCTCCCAAACTTATTGGACCATAGAATTTTTTTCCATGTATGGTTCTCCCAAAGATCCTCTGAAAACCTTTTGGGGAATGCTGGTGCCCCTGATTTCATGGAGAATTCCTTATCCAAAATATGCTGGGATGCTGAGGGAGGTATTTCCAATTTGTGTCCCCGATGTGGGGAAAATTAGCAATAATATGTCAGCAGACTTGAACTCCTAGCTTCTCATTGCAGTTCTAACCAGGCCTCACTCCTCCCCTGCTGGATTCCCAGCTGCTTGGGATCATGGAATCTTCATCTCTGCCTTTGCTGAGTGCTAACATAGGCCAAGCGTACTGTGGAGGCACAATAAATGCCTGCTGGCCATGGGATGAAAGTATGTAAAGGTCCAACCGGGCTTCTCAAGCTCTGCTGTTTCTGGGATGCCTTTCTTTCTTCAAGGCTCATTTTTGGTCTCCCCTCATCCAGAGAGCCTACCACCTATCCCCATTCATAGGGATCATTCTCCTTTCCGGACTCCCATTGCCCTTAGAATCGGAGTCTCTCGACTTATCCTGTGCTGTTGAATGTGAGCGAGTCTCTAGTTTCCTGTGAGTAAGTCTCCAGCCCTGACCGCTGTGTCTTTGTCTCCTGGTGGTCAAGCACAGGGCTTGAAACTCACAGCCTCTGTGTGAATCCGAGTTTCTCTACTTACTCACTGTGGGTGGGACCTTGGGTGGCTACCTCCCTTTTGGAGCCTTCATTTCCTCATCTAAGTGGTAGTAATAATAATGCTTGGCTCAAAGAGCTGGGAAGATGGAATGAGTTCATGCCTGTGAAGAACTTAGCACAGTGTTTAGTGGAGAGTAGTTACTTAGAAAGTGGTGGCCATCGTTAGTTATTGTTATCGTTTCCAGCCAGCAGGGTTGAGCTCCAGACCAGGCCCATAGAGATGCTTAGCAGAGGCAGCTTGAGGGAGCAGCTATCCCTGCAATCCTGCTGGTCGTCGGTGGAGATGGGGGACCAGGGTGGGAAGGCCCCAGAATCCTGTCTTCTGAGGCCAGGCCAAGACAGCCTGAGCGTTCAGCCTGAGTAGAGACTTCTCCTGCCAAGAGATGGCCATCTCCAGATGTCTGCAGGCCCGAGGGAGCCAGCTAACCCTGTGGGGCCTGAGGGCAGAGACGGGACTAATGGGAGGAAATTACACGAAGAGATTTCATCGCAGCTTGTGGAAGCACTGTCTACCAGTCACAGCTGGCCAACCACGGCCCACAGCTGGCGACAGAGGCAGTGAGCTCCCTGTCTCCAGAGGTGTGTGAGCAGAGGCTGAGGGGATTTCTACCCTCGTGGCTCTTCTCAGGCTGTGGGCAGTCCCCTGTACTTCCTGTATGCTTTGCCCCTCACTTGGCCCGGTTTATCCTGCTGCAAGCATCTGACCAAGGACAGGCTCAGAGGTGAGTGTGAGGGCAAGGGCTCGGACTGGGGCTTCGAATTGGGGCTGGAGATGTAGGAGGAGTTAGGGTAAGAGGCCATTCTCAAGGAGGGCTAATAGCAGCAATGCCCCTCTTTATTGGAGAGGCTGCTTAGTGAAGCGGCTGGCAACACGGAGCCTGGAGCACCCCCAACCCTATCCCAGGACTGCTGGGGTCAGGGAGAGCAGATATGGGGGAAGGGGACTTATTTGTAAACCAGCCTCCCCCTCACTTGCTTCAACTTCTTCTAAAACCAGGGACTGGGAGGAGAAAGACGGGGAGCGGATGAAGAGAGAGGCCGGGTTTCAATTTTGGCTCCGCACTTGATACCTCTGTGACTTTGGGCAAGTCACTTAACCTCTCTGTGCTTCGGTTCTCTCTTCTGTAAATTGGAATGAAAATAACACCTATCTCATTTGGATTCTTGAGAGGATTAAATGAATTATTGTTTATAAAATTCTTGAAACAGTCTGTTGTGCATAGTAAGTGCTATACAAATGATTGTTAACTAGAGAAAAATTAATTAAGCAACTAACTTATCTATGCCTAGTACTATGCAAGGGGCTTTTACATCATCACCTCATTTAGTCTTCACAATAGCCTTATGAGGTAGGACTTACTATTACTAGGGAAACTGAATCCCAGAAAGTCAAGTTCTTTGCTCAAGGTCATATGCAGCTGGTGAGGTCTGTCTCTAGAGCCTGGGCTGTCAACCACTTGGCCCTGCTGCTCCAAGGGTTTGCAGTCCCTCTAGGGCATTGAGGTGCCTGCTGGAGCAGTGCAACAACAGATGAACTGGTGGGGGATCCTCAGAGAAGGAGAACCCCACTCAGGCTGGAAGCCCCTTCTTGGGTGGCTGCCCACCAGGAGAGATCTCTGCCTAATTTGTGGGATCAGTGATGTGGCTCCAATTACAAATTGCAACCCTCCTTTCTCCAGCTAAGTAATCTCAATCATGGAGTCCTAGATGGAGTGGGGATCCAGGGCTGGGCAGCCCCCAAGGGCAGGTGTGGGGCTGATGTTTCCCTTGGTGGTGGGCCACTCCAGTTGGCCTCCAGGGGCAAGGGCCAGGGACTGAGAGACCTGTGTTCCCTCTAGGCGTGGTGGCAGCTGTGGGTTCAGCTCCCATATTCTTCTATCCCAGCAGGCTCTCTCTGACTTGTTCATGTCTGTGCCGGTGTTGAGCCAGGACCTAGAGAACGTCAATGTCCAATAAATATTTGTTGAGCCCAAGAATGACTCTGGACACTCGCATAGCACTTTGCTGTTTACAAAACGCCTTCCCACCTGTTATCTCATCTGATCCTTACAACAGCTCTGAGAGGTAAGTCTTTTAACCCCATTTTAAGGAAGAGGAAACTGCGGCTCAGAGAGGGAAAGTGACTCACCCAAGGTCATACAGCTCAAACCCCAGTCTTTGGGCTCCAAATCGTCTTGAGCTCTGCAGCCTTCAGAGATGTCTCCCCCTTCCTCGTGTGAGGGGGACAGGGGACAGCAGCGATTCCCAGCTGGTGGAGGCCCTCCATGTCTTTCTTCTGCACAGAAGTGCTCTGCAGAAACAGTCTTCCTCTAACAGGGCCTGCAGGGTCCTCTGCAGTTATTGGCTTCCAGGGGACAGTCATAACTGCCAGGGTTTCTGATGGTGGGTCTGGGGGGTACCGACAGTCATTTATTCATGTAGCAAGTTCTTCCCTAGCCCCTCCTGGGTGCCAGGACTAGACAGGTCCATGCTCTTGACGAGCTCTCCGCAGGGGAGGTGGGTCAGACAGGTCCAAGTCTCTGTCACAAAGGTGGGGACACCAGAGCTTTCCTCATTTGGGGGTGGGGGGAATCAGCAGTCTGGATCCTGGAGACAGAACACCAAAGAGCTGTTTGGGATGGGGGTTCTGCGCCTTCTCATGCCTCTGCCTCCAGTCTCCAGCCCCATCCTGGGGCCTGGGGTGCAGCGCTAGGTCCGCAGAGCCAGCACTCCTACTGCAGTGGTGAAAGTGTCTCTTTGCCTTTGGGTTACTGATGGGCGTCCGCTGCCAACTGTGGTTTTCCTTGTCAGCTTTGTCATTTTTACTTTTTGTTCACAGCCCTATTAGTACTGACATTTTAAAGGGTCTCCCCCTCCTGATTAAGCTTTGTCTTTTTGTTTTGATAATTTCAGAACTTCTCTACTCTCCCTCTTTCCCCCTCTTTCTCCTCCCAGCCATGGTTTTAGAAGAAGCAGAAATGGAGATGGGCGGGAGCTGGTTTAAGAGCAAGGTCCTCACTTGTCCCCTGGCCTCCCTGTCCCAGCCCCAGCAGGCCTGAGGGGGCCCCAGGGTGAACTCAGCTCTGGAGACAGCATCTGGGGAGGAGAGTGTCCCTTTAAACTGGGGGTTCTTTTTCCCATTCTAGTGGGAGCTTTAGCACCTCTAGCCTTGTCCTTTGTACATACAAAGCTCCTTTGCAGTGGCCTGTCCATTCTCCCTCCCTCCGCTTTCTCGCCCTCTCAGGGATGCTTCCACTGCTGGGGGAAAGCTTCTAGTACAGCTGAGCCCACTGATTGCAAGTGAGTCACCTCACTTCTCCTGGCCTGTAGTGCCCTGGGGAAATGGGCCTGTGGCAGGAGCTGCTTGGCGATCCTGACGAGAAGGGGTTGGGTAAAGGCCTTGGTGGGGCCTCTTCATGCAGCCCTGATTCTTTGCAGGGCTGGTTATGTGGCCCCAAACTCCCCTTCTGAAATTCACAGCCCCTCTGGTTTCGGTGGGGCTACCTCTGCCTTGGAGCCAGAGAAATGCTCCCCATCTCTTGCTCAACCCTGTTCCCAGGACCCCAAACTAGGGAAGGATAGCAGTCCCAGGCTTTTTGTTTGTTTATTTTTGCCCCAGCGCCTCCCTTTATAAAGTTATGAGTTGGGATCTAGCTGTTCCCTAAACGCCTCATGATTTTTGGCTGCACTGTGAAACATTTTGCTTTGTGTTTGAGGATAAGATTCAAATCTTCAGGGTTGCTGGGACTTGTACATGGGCCAGGCCCCCAGTGGGTCTGCACCCCAGCATGGAAAGTGCTGCCTCGGCCTTTCCTTTGCACCCACAGAAAGTCCCTAACTGGCTCAGGGGGTGTTGAGGAGCCAGCAGGAGGGCTGGGGCTGGGCCTGTCCTGTTCTGTTCACTGCTGGTACCTGAGTCCAGCATAGCTTTGGTGCTAAAGAACTACTGAGCATCAGGAGGGAAATTAGAGAAGGGCATTATAAAGTGCCCTGAGTGGCAGAGACTCTAGTTGTGCAGGCCCTGGGGGGAGAAGAGCCAGGACGGGGGTGGGGGTGAGGGATCTAGCGGGGAGGGGCCAGAACTAACCCTGAAGAGCGAGTGAGATAGAAGGCAGGGGCCTGGTGGAGCAAATGTGGGGGTGGTGGTGGTGGTGATACTCCCCCATCCCACTCTCTCTAGGACCAGCCCTGAGCACCAAAGAAAACCAGACTGTCAGAGCCCAGAGAGAGGGGAAACTGAGGCCCAGAGAGGCAGGGAATTGCCAAGGCCTCACAGGCCATTTTAGCCCCTTCTTCTACCCCATCACCGAAAGAATTTAGAAGCCATCCACCTTAAGCTTAAGAAATTTTGAAACATGCAGGAAAAAAAAATCCAAAACATACATTTCTTGTATTGAACATGATTTGCTTTTGTAATAAAAAACAAATCCTTTAATGTTAGTAGGAAGAAAAAAAAAAAAAAACTTCTGGGGTGTGAGGTAGGGTGGGGTGGGGAGCTTCACCCTTTACTCCCTCATGGCCCTGCTGCAGGGTTAGCCGGCATCCTCTTCTGCAGCCTTCTCCCCTCTCGGCCTCCAGGAGGCCAGTGAGTCTGGCCCGAGAGCTTTGGGGCTGCGCACAGGCGCCCCCTGGTGGCTGACTCAGGAAGAGGCTGTCTCCAAACTGCAGGAGTCGGGGTAAGGAGGGTGATGCTTGGATCCTTGGGTCCCTCAAAAGGAAACCTCTGGGGGCAGATGTGGCTCAAATGGTTGGGCGTCCGTCTGCCATATGGAGGGACCTGGGTTCGATCCCTGGGACCTCCTGGTAAAATAAAAATTAAAAAAAATATATATATATATAGAAGGTGCATGGGGGGAAGCAGGTGTGGCTCAGTGGATAGAGCTCCCATTTACCATATGGGAGGCCCGGGGTTCGCTTCCCAGCGCCTCCTTGTGAGGGCAGGCCGGCCCGCGCGGCACCGTGGGCTGATGCAGCGGGACCTC
>JAQZBX010045224.1:0-21126 GCA_029593785.1 Cabassous unicinctus
AAAAAAAAATGTAGAGATATCCTAGTACTTAAAAGGTATTTCTGGCAGTGAGTTACTTTTCTGATGCCATTTCAATGACATGACTGAAAATGTCATCCCTGAACTCTTCATGAAGGTACCAGAAGAATTTATCTCAACAAACTCATGACTACTATACAGAATCTTTCCATTCTTGGTCCTCCCAATTATAAGCCTTTTATTTTTCCACTCTCTTTTTACATGAAAGACATGGCCAGACACATGGAACTTCAGTTCATAATTATAATGGCAATCATAGCCCCATTGAATATTACAATTTCTTTCTATACTGATTGACTAAAACATGTATCTCTTGTTTAAGAACAAGAGCTGCAGCAGCAAAGTTAGTAGAAAAAACAAAGTTAGTTACTTTTGTTTTAACTCTCTACCTAATGGAACCCAGTTGGTTGTAACTCTGTTCTTCCCTGAAAATACCCAACATTATTTTTCTTCCAAATTCATATCCCATTAGCTGCTGCTTCTATTCCCAGATGATATCACTATCCATATGTATAATTTCTTTAATCCAGCTACTATCTATTCCCTCTTCTATAGGGAATCTAATGATTATTTAACCCTAAGGATATAGTGTGATGATAGTAATATTATTGTAATGTGTTTAATTTTAAAAACGTATTTTCAGGCATAAAAATAGAGAAGATATATGGATATCTCAAATTGAATTCAGCTGCTTTCAACAAAATCGCATTTTTATTTATATACACACTGTCACAAAATTATATTAAAACAAATACATCCATCCTAGTGAAAGAAAATCACAGCCTCTCTGTAAAACACATGTACTTGAACAATATAAAATTATTCATAATATTCCCTTAATATTACAACTTCAAGAGTTGATATTGGTAATGTGAAGGGTATTTTTTTTCACATTTTTAAATAGGTACCAGTAATTAAACCAGTACCTTGGGACTTCATACTTGGGAATCAAGTGTTCAACCACTGAGCTACCCTCACTCCCCTCTGTGAAGGGCTTTAATATACCATAAGTAAGGGTTGTTTGAATAAAAGTCTGAGGAGCATTGATATCAGTATGGAACAGTAATGTGGATTTTTCTCAAGTGTTTTCTAGGAATGTAACTATCCTCAATAACTACTGGAGGAGCATCCACAATACTATATCTTGAGTGCTAGCACAAGTAATCTTCCCTCAGCTTCCACCAACATTGGCAGCCAACCTCAGTATTGAAAGGAATAGTGTGAAAGAGCAGATTAGAAGTTCCTGAATTTCATGTGTATCTTGGTCAACAAATAACCTGTCATTTCATTAAACAATATGGAATTCACTTTTTCTTCCAATTTCTGAAGAGATCATGAGTCCCACTAAATGACCAAAGTTAACATTATTCCAAAGAAAGAGAATTAGGAAGCCATTGTTTTCAGCATTTCCCTTTTGAAAACTACTTTTGAAGTGAGTTGTAAAAAAGGACATCTGGTGTATTTAACCAAATGATTTAGTGGTTCAGGAAGAAAAGCATTCCCACTTTTCAGTTTATGAGATAAGCAAAACATGTATAAACAGGCATAGCCATATTTTACCAGAAACTAAATGTTAAATCTTAAAGATTGTTAGTGAACTGATAAACAAATATCTAAAACAAAACATTAGCTAAATGAAGTCAATGAGAAAAAAAAAAAGTATGTAGTGTTTGTTTTTATTCATGAATAAAAGCAAGTTTGACATTAGGAAAAATCAATAATGTAATTCATTATTTAACAGATTAAAAAGAGAAAACCTTATGAACTGTCTCCATGTTGCTCCTGTGACCTTATCCCACTTCTCTGCATCACACTTTAGTTTTTCTGGTTTCTTCCCTGTTCCTCAGCAACACTTATATATGTATTTGTACTATTTATGTCCTTTTCTTGAGTCACTTTTCCCCTAGATATTTACATGGACTTCTCTTCCACTTCTTTAAGCATTTGCTCAAATATTTTCTATCCAATGATTACTAAAATATGCCAAACTAAATTAATTTGCCATTTGTTCATGTCAGCCCTTCATATTTCTGATACTCTAAAATATTTCTGAGAACCTTTCATTTCCTAATACAATAATGCTTTACTTAATGTAAATATTGCTTACTTTATGTTTTAGTTATGAAAAGTAATAGTTTCATAAGGAAGGAATTTTTGTATTTTCTGTTATGTATTCAAGCACCTACAGCAGAGACTGACACTTAGTAGACACTTAATGAACATATGTTAGAGGAGTAAACAAAATTATATAGTTCAGAAAAATCCAGGTTTGGTATTTTTGAAATCTTGGTGAATGTAGTGAGTTATATAGGTTAATATATGGAAATATATTAAAACATATGGAAGTTATTAAATCTAGGGAAGCTGATATAAGTATGGGAAGCAATATATCAAATGACAGTACCTAAAAATTGCAGATAAAGAGAAAGTTGACAAATCAGGACTGAGATGTAAAGACTGGTAAAATTCACAAGTTTTTCTGATGTCCTGCAAATAATATTTGAGCTTGAAGGTATATTTTCTTGTTCAATGCTTCTCACAAAATTGAGTATTGGTATAAGAAAATTGGAAATTGGTGACATCAACCCAAGTTTGTTTGTTTTTCAGATTGAAGTGGCTTCATAAAAGAATGAGGAGATAAATTGGTAGAATATAAGTATAGGATACCATTATCATGAATTTTATTTTAACTGATATCAGAAAAATGATGTATTAGCTTGAGATGAAAGTAATTTTAGGAGTTTTGTTAGTTTGTTGGTGGATTTCATTTTGTTTGGTTTTGTTTTTTAAACAGGAAATGTACCTGCATAATTACTATTCTGAAAGGAACATTGCAGTAAAGAGAGAAACAAAAATGATGATAATGGGTATCCTTTGCTTTTAGAGATGAAATGGAATGTAATGCAGAAATCTAGAATGATCTTAAAGAAGTATTTAGGTTTTAGTCTTCTTAAGTGATGATCAGTTTTCAGGTATGCATATGATGTAGATAGATAGGTATATTTGGTGGTAGTAGCTAATATACGGTGTATTCTGATACCTGCAATTTTTTTCAAGAAAAATGAAACATTAGGGTGTTTTAGTTTCCTAAAATCTGCTGGGAAAAATATACTAGAAATGAGGTGGCTTTTACAATGCTATTTTTTAGATTAAAAGCTTACTGAGGTTGGGGAAAATTTCCAAATCAAGGCATCATCAGAGATACTGTCTCACCAAAGGTCAGCTACTGGTAATCCTGTACTCCTGCCACTTGTGAAGGCACAATGGCATCTCTGCCTGTTTTTGCCTTCTGCTCCAGGGTCACTTTCTCTCCAAACTGAGCTGTGAGTGATAGGGCACTTGGCAGGGAGTAATCATGGTACTGGCTTCTTTCTCCCCTCTTTTCCATGCCTCATTTCTAGTTCTGCTTCAGCCTGTTTCATCTGTCTCTTTTCTGCTTATCAGCTTTTGAAGGCTTCGTTGTCTCAGGCCTTTGTCTCTGTGCTTATGGCTCTTATTCCTCCATTTATAAAGGACTTCAGTAAGAGAATTAAGACCCATATTGGGTCATGGCCTACAGTATTAAGTATAAAATCTCACCCAAATCCATCATAGGCAAGGAAGCTGTCCTGGGGCAAGATTACCCTTGGGCAAACTTACAAAACAAGTCTTCTACTTCCAATATACAAAAAGGTACAGTCACAGGATAAATGTTCCCACTGCCATCGGGAAAAATTAGAAGGAAAACAAGGGTCACAGGTCCCAAACTGTTTCAAAAACCTGCAGGGTATACTCCATTAGATTTCAAAATCTGAGAGTCATCTATAGAACAAAGGTTTCTACTCAGGGCCTCATGGAGTGGCAGTCTCACCCTACACAACAGCTTGCCCAACTGACATCTCAGTTTCATCTTCATCAATTATCTGGGTGGTGGCTAAGCTCTAGGTCTCAGCCTCCAGGAACACTGGGGTAATGGCCATACTCTCCCCAGTTTCTGTGGTACAGCCTCAACTCCCTTATCACATTAGTGTGGGGAAAAATCTCCCCAATCCCCAGAGAATGTACTCCACCCTCTCTGAAACCTGGAGTGGTCATACTCTTTCTGAACAAGGGGCCAGAATTCCTACCTTCTCCAAGAGGTCAGGCATATTTACCCTTTTCACATATTTGGGGGGAAGTCCTTCTCTTGGCCAGGGAAGATGCCTTAAGTCCAGGCATCAACTTCCACAGTTTTGCCCTTGAAGTTGTTTTTCCTTCAATATCTCCCTTTTCTGTACCTGTTAGTACAGGCTGGCAGAGGTTTCATTCACAAAGATCTTGCAAAAACCTTGTTGGTTCTTCATGCAGTTCACAAGTGTCTCAACCATCAGACAATAAAATGTTCTGTAAATCTTTTCTGGATAACTCAATTTCCAATACTGACTTAAACTCAAATGACTGGCTGTTTCCAAGTTCAAATAAGTCCTCACATGGGGCACTATTCTCTGGAGATTCATTTTCCAGACGCTCTGAATTATCCAAACCATCAATTTCTGGTTTCTTTGTGCCCAGGGGTCAGTTCTCAACTTAACCCTTTCATCTCACATTTTGCTATAAGCTGCAAGGAGAAGCCAGGTAGTACTTTCCACAATTAGTTTGGAGATATCCTCAGCTAAATATCCTAGCTTGTCACTTTCAAATTCTGCCTTCCATCTAACTTAGGGATTTTAATTTTCAAAGTTTGCTGCCACTTTAAAGAAAGGATCACCTTCTTTCCAATTTGCAATTATACAATCATAAAATCTGCATAAGGCTGCAATGGAAGTATCTTTAGTATCCATATTTTTACCAACAGTCTCTTCAAAACAACCTAGGCTGTTTTTTGATCAAAACACAATTCTTCTAGTGTATTCAATCAATGAACCATTTCCACACTTTTGGTATTTGCATAGAAGCACTCACCCCACTCACCTGGAACTGATTTCTTCTTCTCTCTGTCTCTGCAGGCATTTTTCTTTGTGTCTTCAGTTTTTGTTCTTTCATTTTTAGATAACTCTGGTAAGAGGATTAAGATTTATCCTGGGCCATGCCATACTGAAGTGATCGCATCAAAAGGAAGGTCTCTTAAATGAATTAAATCAAAAGATCCAGCTATAATAAGTTTACATGGACAAGAATAGTTTAGCTCTAAGGACATGATCTTCTCAGATGAACCCAGTTTCAAACTGTCACAGAAAGTGAAGATAGGAGAGGAGAATTTGAAGAGTATATAACATAGAGTAGATGTTATATACGTTATTTGATGGGTTACAGAATAGAAATAGTGATTAAATATTATTTCTGAACATCATTAAGTTACTACTTCATATCAGTGATTATGAATTCACAATCAGATAATTGAAGAAAAAGATATGCATTTCTACACTCAACAGCTTCATACTCACACATACAGGGGTAGAGGTGTCAGAGTGAGATGAAGATGGAATCGTGAGGACTCCCTGAGTTGAGGAGATGAGGCTGTGAAAGCAGATCAAGAAAGGTTAAAATTTCCAGGGCAGAACACTGAAGAGAAGGATGCTATACAGCAAGATTATTAGAGATCTGCAGAAGTCCTATTAGAATTTGTGAGGAAATTCCCGAAGCATTGATTTACAACTATATTTAAAGTTAAAATTCAGAGTGTCTAGTGTTCATGTAGGCAGTGCTTATTCAAATTAACCAGAATGGATAAACTCATAATTCAGAGGAAACTGTGCACAATACTTGGGAATATGTTGGCTCAAAAACAAGGATAATTAAATCTAGACTGGACATTGCACAGACTACCGTAATAAATCATATACTCAGCACCCAAAATGGTTACAAAGTTTAAAAAAAATTATAGGAATGCCAAACATCCATCACAAAGCAAAGTAGCTTTCACAATTTCTGGAATGCAATCAAAGAAACCAGTGATGCATAAAAATAGACAATCATTACTCATAATAAGGAAAATAATCCATTAAGCCAAACTAACCGAAAACTGACACAGATGTTAGAATTAGCAGACAGTAGACATTAGCCTAGGCATTAAAATGAATTACATGTGTTTAAATGTCAAGAAAACACATGGGCATTTAAAAAAAAAAGAATCAGATGTGAGTCTGCAGCATTTGTAATGGCAAAGGGAAAGAATGTGAAAAAATATACAACAGCCTGTCATAAAGAGTTCAGTGGACAAAGCTAGAACATTTGAAGCAAAACACAATAATGATAATGTCATCTTATAATAAAAGAATAAACATCCATGTGTCCATACTAAAATAAAATGATTGAATCAATAAATAAGTTAAGAGAAGGGACAAATTTTCCTTAGAGAAGAATTCCAACTTTTAAATGTAGAAGAAATAGGGAGATGGAAAACCACCATTAGAACAGAACAGAATAATTGATAGGACAAAATTCCTGGAAAAATGATAAAATTATGAATGAAATTAAAAGGAAGAGAATATTGCATATCTTCATAATATTGACCTTAATTTGGTATTAACCACATACCCTCGATAATATAGCCACTAATGTTTGATAATTTTCCCTCTAGGTTATAGAGATACAATTCCACTTCGGTGTGACTTGGACTTACAGAGGAGCTTCTATGGAAATAAAAATGAATAACTTTACAATGGAGATAACAGTAAATACTAGACAATACCTTAACCAAATAATCAAGGTTAAAAAAATATTGTAAAGTCATGGTAATATATTATACACCTTGATATGAGACAATGAGAAGGGCATCACACATCCACGGTATACATGACAAAATTCTAAACACTCAAATTAGACAAAGTTAAATTGAGGAACATTCTACCAAATAACTGATCAGTATATTTCAAAAATATCAAGGTCATAAGAAAAAAAATTGATAATCTGTTAAAGATATGAGTTCTTTAAGGAAACATGGTCACAAAAGGGAATGGAGTGTTCTGGGTTGGATCCTAAAATTGTATTTTATGGCTGGATCCTGGATTAGAACAGGAAAAAGGCAGGGGAAAATAAAAATAAAGTCTGTAGTTTAGTTAAATTTAAAAGACCCAAACCAAATTTCTAGAGATGAAAACAACAGATCTTACATGAAAAATATAGGGAATGGGTTTAATGACAGACTAGACATTGCAGCAGATAACATTAATGAACTTAAACACCTAATACAGGAGATTGGGTGCATTCAGGGTGGTATGGCTATAGACTGGAAAAAAAACCTTGAATAAAAGGGGGAAAAGGTAAAGATAAATGAGTTTATATGACTAAGAGACTTCAAAATGAGTCAGGAGGTCATCCTAGAGGTAACGCTCATGCACATCTCAGTAGGAGCTCATAGAATTCCAAAGTGAATATCACCCCAAATAGTGGGGCTCCTGAGGACTCTGGAGACACCCAGGTCTTATGTCAGAGTGGATAGCTCTGGAGTTTGGTGCCTTGCCAGTTGGCCCTACTTTGGAGTTTGTGCTCCTGAGAGTGACAGAGCTGGACTCAACTATGTCTTTCCTGCACATGGCTCATCTGTCCCTTCTTTTCAAATCTATACTTTGTGCTGGAGTTTGTAGGTGTATGTCCAGAGACTTGAGTCTTTATGTTGTCCATGCACCAGCTGGACCCGGAAACTCGGTGGAACAGCAACTCCTATTCTACAGCTCATAGGACTCACCCAGTATACGTGGTGGGTGGATGATGATGGACAACGGCCATCCCAGGGAATGGAGAAGTCTGTAGCTGCAGGCAGGATAATCCTATCCATCTTCCCCATGGGATATAAATCCTTTCTCAATTGGAGGTGGAGTGGACATCACCATCTCAGACTCCTCAGGATTGGGGGAAGAGCTATGGACTAGAGTGGACTTACTGGTATTCTACTATAGACATACTGTGATTCAAGCAATGGAAGAAATTACATTGATGTGGAGCCAGTGGCCACTGGAGGCTCTCGGAGCAGGGAGAGGGAAAAGCAGTTATAATACAGGGGCTTTTTCAGGACTAAGGAATTGTCCTGAGTGACATTGCAATGACAGATACAGGCCGTTTTATACCATCATATAACATGCAGACCTGTGTGGGAAAGAGTGTGGTCTACAATGTGAGCTATGGTCCACGCTTAATTGCAAAGCCCCAGGATGTGTTTATCAATTGCAATGAATGTGGCACACTAATGAAAGATGTTTATGTGGGAGGTTGTGGGAGGTGTGGGTGGTGGGGCATATGGGAATCCTTATATTTTTTGTGTAACATTTATGTAATCTAAGTATCTCTTTAAAATTTTTTTAAAAATTTAAAAATGTAAAGAAACACCTAATAGAAACTTTCCAAATCAAAACAAATGAAATTAGATAAACATAATTTTAAATAATGACAGGAAATTAGTGAACTTTGAGAACACCTAAAGCACCTTCACCTACATAAAATCACAACCCCAAATTAGAATAAGAAGGAGGGAAGTAGAAATACTTTTTGAAGAAATAATGGGCATTGTTTTTAATATTGCAGATATGATAAAATACCATAAATACATAGAACCAAGAAGCTCATCAGATCACAAAAATAAAAATAAATGTAAATAACACTTTAACAGTATAATTAAAAATAAAATTACTCAAAGCAAATGATTAAGAGAAAATATTAAAAGCAGCTAGACAAAAATGTATTTTCTCTAATGTGTTTTTGAAAATAATAGATTGTTTACACAAAAATAATAACAATATGTTGTGGGATTTATAATATATGTATAATTAAAATACATGAATAAATTTTTTTTAAAAAGCCTGGATCAGAAAAATGGAAGTATAATATTGTGTTATACTTATAATATACATAAATTTGTATACTATTACTTGGCCATAGATTGTGATAAGTAAAATATGTATACAATAATTCTTAAAGCAAGCCCTAAAATAAAATAGAGAGAATCAATCAAAGTAATTGAATATGTAGGTAAAAAAAGCAAAGTTTCCAAAAAGAAATTCCCAGGCATGGATGGCTCCAAAGGTGTAATCTATGAAATATTTAAGGAACCATAACACCAGTTCTACACAAACTATTTCAAACATTAAAAAGTTGGGGTAGTGTTCAGATCATTCTTTGAGACCAGCATTAAACCACTATATCAAAACAGATAAAAACATGAAAAGGAAATAAAAAGGAAAAAAAAAAGAAAATTAATTACAGACCAATATCTCTTATAATAGAGAAATAAATCCTCAAAAATATAATTGGAAACAGAATCAACCATCACATGAGGGATTATATTCAATAACCAAGTGGGAAATAAAAAGGAAAAAAAAAGAAAATTAATTATAAATTAATATCTCTTATAATAGTGAAATACATCCACAACAAAATAATTGGAAATAGAATCAAGCACCACATGAAAGGGATTATATGCAATAACCAAGTGGGATTCCTCCCAAGAAAACAAGAAATATTTAATATCCATAAACTAATTAATGTAATAAACCGTATTAACTCATAGCAAGGAACATGGAGAAGCATTTGCAAAACCCATCACCCTTTCATTGTTAAAAAAAAGTCACTAAGCAAACTATGTGTAAAAGAAAACTAACTCAACCTGATAAAGGGTGTCTGTGAATACACCACAGTTAATATTAAACTTAGTGTTGAAATACAAAAATTCCTTACCCTAAGCATTAAGGAACCAGTTTTAGAATTTTATTCAAGCAATTTACTGAACATTCTAGCCAGGGAAAATGAGCAAGCCAATGAAAAAGACATCAAAATCGGGATATGAGAAGTAAAACTATATTTGTAAATGAGATCATAGATATAAAAAAATAAAAAAATCCAATAATAAACTATTCAACTCATAAAGGAGCTCAGTTATGATGCAGGGTAAATGATCAAAATGAAAAAAATATATGTTTCAATTCACTAGCAGTGAATACCTTGGTAAAGAAATTAATGAAAAACAAAGCTATTTACAATAGAATAAAAAAGACTAAAATACTTAATATTAAATTAACAAAAAACATTCAAAACATATATTCTGAAAAATAAAAAAAAAAAAACATCATTAACTGAAATTAAAGACTTAGAAAAAGAAAAGGTATTCCAAGTTCATGGATGGGAAGTCTTGATGTCTTTAAGATGGCTATATTACTCCTATTGAGCTACAGAGTCAGTGCAATCCTCATTATCTGTCTAGTTTGCTTGTCTGCAAAAAATCACAAGCTGATCCTAAAATTCATATGGAAATTCATGAGACCTAGAATTTCTGAAACAATCTTGGGAGAAAATGTAAATTTGTTGCATCCACATTTCCAAATATCAAAACTTACTACAAAGCTGCATTTATCAACTGTGTGGTATGGATTTAAGGAAAGACATGTATCAATGCTATAGAATTGAGAATATAGAAATAAACCCTTATATTAATGGTCAATTGATTTTCTAAAAGTGTGCTAAGACAATTCAATAAGATCAGAATAGTCTCTTCAACAAATTATCTTGGGTAAACTGGATATCCACATGCAAAAGGTAGAAGATCGAACCTTACCTCACATTATACAAAAAATGTACTCTAAATGGAACAAATAATTGCATGTTATAGCTAAAATTACAAAGTTCTTGGAATAAAATATAGGAGTAAATATATTTTTGAGCTTTAAGAATGGCAATGTTATATACATATATAATCACCAAATGCACAACTAACAAAAGTAAATATAAATAAATTGGATACTATTAAAATAAAAAAATAAAATATTTTTCTTTAAAGGATCAAAGAAAGTGAAGTGACAACTGAAAATTGGAGAAAATGTTTTTAAAATTGTATTTCTCATAAGGGATTATATTTAAATTTATAGAGAAAACTAACACCTCAGAAATAAAATAGACAAATGACCCAATTAAAAATAGGCAATAAATTTGAATGGACATTTTTCAAAAAATGATAAATACCCAGTAGGCACATGAACAGATATTCAACATCATGAATCACCAAGGAAATGCCAATCATAACCATAATGATATGCAACCTCACACAAACTAGGTTATTCATAATGAAGAGAAGAGGAAGAAGAGGAAGAAGAAGTGGAAGAGGAATAAGAAGGAGGAGGAGGAGGAGAAGAAGAAGAAGGGAATACCAAGGGTTGTGAGGATTTCTAGAAATTGTACCCTTCATATATTGTAGGTAGGAATGTAAAATAGTTCACACACTTTAGAAAGCACACTGGCAGTTCCTCAAACCATTAAATGTAAAATTACCATATGATCCAATAATTCCACTCCTAGGTATGTACCCATGACAAATGCAAACTTGACTACGAGAAGCTTTTTCATGAGCAATGATTGCAACATTATTCATAATAGCCCCAAATGCAAAAAAAGCCAAACACTTTTCACCTAATAAATAGATAAATAAAACCTGTTATATCCATATAACAGAATACTTTGGGGCAATAAACAGAATAATGATATACGCCACAAAATACAAAGATGCATTCTTTAACAATTAAAGGAACAATTAAAAATAGATATAGCCAATGAAAGCAAAATATTTTTTAAAAGGATCAGTGAATTGAAATACTGAAGGATCAATGAATTGAAATACTGAAAGACATAATAATGACTAATCATGGTTATAGAGAAAAAATACAAATTACTAATATGAATGACAGTAGAGACATCATAACAGATTCTAAAGACATGAAAGGAGATGTTATGAATATGTGGATAACCTTATTCCTATTTATTTAATAACTTAATGAAATTGATAAAATTATGAGACACAAAGTAGCCCAGCACAATGTAAGAATAGAAAAACTGAATGACACTATAATTGTCACAAAAACTGAGTTTAGGTAAAAACCTTTCTACAATGGATATTTCTGTTCAAAATGGCTTCACTAGTGAATTCTAAGAAATATTTCAATAAATAATTATTTTAGCAATTCTACACAAATCTTGTAAAGTTTTAAAGAGCAGGGAGCACTTCCCAGTCATACTTTGAGGCCAGTACTCCTTGAAATCAAACTCAGACAAGTATTTGACACATACAGAAAACTAATATATTGCAAGAATAGAGATGTAAAAATCATATAAAATACTAGCAAACAGATTCCAACAGCACATTAATATGTTTAAACACTATAGCCCATTGAAATTTATCCCAGAATGCAAAGGGAGTGAGTGCACATCCAAAATCCATTAATTGGCTATATCATTTGAATAAAAGGGGGAAAGCACAAATGATCATCTCAATAGGTGCAGAAAATCATTCAACAAAATTCGATCTGGTTTCATGATTTTAAAAAAGTGAACAAAAGGGGAATAAAACTTTATAAAGGGGCAACTAAAGGAAAATATAGATGACATCATATTAATGGTTAAAGACTGGTAGCATTACCCCTAATATTAGGAACAAGACAGGAATAGCCACACTCTTCATTTCTATTTAACATTTTCTGGAGGTTCTAATCAGGGTATTTAGGCAAGAAAACAAAATAAAAGCCACCATTATTGGAAAGAAAGAAGTATTATCTCTATTAGCAAGTGACATGTTCTTATATACAGAAAATCATAATGAATCTAATTTATAAACTAATAAAAGTAAAATAAGGATTTAGCATGATACAGGGTACAATATGTTACTTCTTTATACTAGCTATGAAAATTCCAGAAATTAAATTCCATTTATGACAGAATAAAATTAATAAAATACTTGATTATAAATTAGAAACTGAGAAAAAAACTCTTTTTTTCAAACTACAAAACTGTCAAAATGAATGAAAGATCTATTTTTTGGTATATAATGAAAACACATACCGAGATTATGAATTAGAGGTCAAACATTGTAAAAATGTCAGTACTACTCAAATGAATATTCAGATTCAAAGCAATTGTTATGGAAGTCCAAAAGGGTTTTTTTAAACAAGAGTTGATAAGATGATCCTAAAGTTCATATGCAAAACTCAAAAGACATACAATAGGGAAAACAATTTGAATGAGGGACACTTCTATAAAATTTTAATGAAAAGCTAAACTATCAGGCATGTGGTACTGGCAGAAGAATAGACAGATATGGAACTATAGATCCAGAAAGTAGATTAGTGGATGCCTAAAATGGGGGTGGAGGCAGGCATTGGAGAGAAATAGACAGCGATTCCTAAGGAATAATGGGTTTCCTTGGAGAATATTTACATTATTTACAATATTTCATAATATTTCATAATTGATTATATTCACACAAATCTGTGAAAACATTTAAACCTTGAATGTTTCATTTCATATCAGTGAATTGCATGGAATGTGTAATAAACTAAAGTGCTGTTAAAATTATATAATATAATATTGAAAATATCTTGGTTTCTGAACAAAGTGTAAATAGAAAATGGGTTTTCAGATATTCTTTGGCTCACATGTGCCAATTACAAACGGGTAGTCATGTAAAACCTTCCGTATCACTTCGTTTCAGTTTTCTTTCCCTCTGCCCTAATAAGTAAGGGCCCAAAACAGAAGCTAGTAACTACTAGACAATATCATATATGGATAAGTTGACAACAGAAGAGTTTCTCAGAAACAGAGATATACTAAAAATAACTTGATTCCTTGGAAAAGGTTTGCATAGATTAAAAGAGAAGTAGATTGTTTGATAGACAGTGGTATAAAAACTGGATCCCAGAGAAAAATAAATCACCTGTTTCCCTTCTTTCCTGCTATAAAATAGTGGGCTGCTGATAGGTTAAAATCTAAAATATATGAAAACAAAACAACAACAACAGCAGCAACCAAGGAACTAGTAGAATAAAGAGGGAACTTTTAAATTTTGGCATGGTAAGAATCTCTTACATGACATCTAAAACCACAAGATGAAAGTAAAATCGCTTGTTGATATTAAAATGAAAATTATTTCTCTAGGGAGTTACACATAATGAAGTTAACAGAATGAAATGATAGATTATTCCCCTTCATTGCTTCTAACTAATATAGGTTAATAATACATTTATAAATTAAAGGGATGTAGCCAGATGTACAATGTAGAAAGGAAAAATAAATATTTTAGAAGATTCATAGGTTAATCCCCATATGGCTGTGAATTATGAATACAGAGTCACTAATAAACCAGGAATCTGAAACATGTAAAGTCAGATAAAAATGAGAAACAATTTTGTAAATATTGGAATGGTAATCATTGGAAAGCTGAGTTGGCTCATTCATTACTGAGGGGAGTGTAAATAAGCAAGGATATTTCTAAAAGTGAAACATTTAGTGAGGTGGGAACTGGAACAATTTTTTAATTTGTTGATTAGGCATGGATAAATAAAATGTGGTGGATACAATGCAAGGAAGTCCAGTTGTTAGAACAACAGAAAACAGTTATATTTCAGCAAATTTCACAGATGTTTCGTTTTAAATAAAATAAAAGAATAATCTTTATTTCAGAACAAACATACAAACAAAAAAACATGATATCCATATTCAATATGAAATAAGCCTATGTAGGTAACGTACTTGTAGGAGAACTATTTTTGGTTTTATCCAACTGGGGCCCAAATCATGACTGCCATAGTTTATTAAACTCAAAAATTGATTATATAATCATTCAAGGTGAATATATATATGGACATTGTGAAAATGTAAACCCCTTTTATTCCAAAGTATTTTCTCCACCAAAACTGGAATGATAATATTTATACATGTTATGAATTTGATATTACATAAATAAAATATTATAAGCTGTGCTTGTTTATTTTTTTATTTTTGAAGAAGCTTTAGGTGACAAATGATACATAAAAAATATGGGGGTTTCCCATATATCCTCTTCCACCCCCCTCCCACACTTTTCCCCTATAACAATATCATTCATTAGTGTGGTACATTTCTTACAATTGATGAACACATATTGAAGCATTGCTACTAATAATGGTCAATAGTTTACATTATAGTTTACACTTTGCAATGCGTTTTTTTATACATTTTCAAAATGTATAATGACCTATATCTGTCATTGCAATGTCATTGAGAACAATTCCAATGCCCCCCAAATGCCCCATGTTTCACCTATTTTCACCTCTCCCTCCCTTTGTAAACTCTGGTAACCCCTGCCTTTATATCAATGATATAAGTTCTACCATTACCAGAATAATAATAAGCATACTTTATTACATAGTTGTATTCCTCACTTATATTTCTTCATTCTTCAATCTTGAGCATTTTGGGATGGTGATGCCCACTCTTTTCTAATTGAGAGGGGGCTTAGATCCCATGAGGCTGTTAGATGGAACTGTCTTACTTGTAGTTATAGATATACTCTGTTTTGGGGGAATAGACATTGTCCATCATCATCCTTTTAGTTGTCCTGGGCGAGTCTGATGACCTGGAGAGTATGTGTTGCAACTCTGCTGAGATTCAGGTCTCAACCAGCATATGAAGAGACTAAAGATTTAAGTTTCTCATACATATATTTAATGAGTATAGTGCTAATTATACGTTCATGTAAAGGAGGCAGAAGAGCCAGGTCTAGGGAAATTATAAATGAGTCTAATTCTGTTACATTGAGAAATATATATTCCAAGGTAAGTCTCACTGTCAGGGTGCCAAATTCCTGGGATTGTCTGCCCTGCCTATAGTGTCTAGATGTCTCTAGAGCCCTTGGAAGCACCTCTGCTTTAGGCACTGTTTACTGTGGCAATCACGGAGATCATCAAAAGGACATTTATAAGGGAAACCTCTGGAATAAACTCCCAACTCACTTTGAATTCTCTTAGCTGTAATAAATCATATGTATTTAATATTTCCCCCATTTTGTTAAGGTCTTTTTACAAACATATTGCTAGTTGGTGCTTGATAACAATCCCTTGTTGCCAGGGAGGCCCATCCCCTGGAGTCATGTCCCACACCAGAGGGAAGGTATTGAGACTATATGCTGATTTTGGCTTAGAAAGAGGCCACGTTTGAGCAACAAGGAGGCTTTCAGGAGGTAATTCTTAGGAAATATATAATGTTATGCCAAGTTTCAATTTCACAGGAACAAAGTTCATAAGTACAACTATCAATGTCAAGGGACTGGAGTATTGGTCTGTGTTCTGTCACCAAGCACTGCCCATGTACTCTATGGAGTCTTGCTGGTCTATTAGAGAATGTAGCAAAACTTCCCAGGATGGGCATTTAATATGCTATTGGTTATTGTGTGGGTCTCCACCAACTGAGACAACACCCATGATCACTTGAAAATATTCATATCCCATAAAGGCATGCCCCAGGTACACCCCTCCCACACAGCTCCCATCACTGACACCCCAAACCAGTGATCCTTCCCTGCCAAAGTTCCAACCCTTCTGCAATCCAAAACCTCCCTGAAAACAAAGCCAAAAAATGCAGAAAAATAATAAAAAATAGTAATAAAAAAACAGAAAATAAAATAAATTAAAAAATTCATTGTGCCTTTCATCACAATAAAATATGTTATCTTTTATGTACAGTGACTATTTCTCCTGTATGTTTCCTCAGTGTTTTATTTTTTTCATATTTTCAAAGAAGCTTTAGATTACAGAAAAGTGGCATAGAAAATACAGAGGACTCCCCTATACCCACCACCTCTCTTCTCACATTTTCCCCCATTAATAACATCTTACATGAGTATGGTACATTTGCTACAATTGATTAACAAATATTGAAGCTGTGCTACTAACCGTGGTCAATGGTTTACATTATGGATTACATTTTGTAGCATACACTTTATAGGTTTAGACAAAATTTAGAATGGTCTGTATCAGTCATTGCAAGATCATGCAGAACAATTCCAATGCCCAAAATATGCTCTATATTCCATCTATTCTATTCTTCCTTATCCCTCCCTTTTGAACTTATTGTAACCACTGTTTCAATTTTTGAATAATAAGGTTCATTTTTACATGCAATAATATTGAGGGCTTGACACATTAGTCTGTTTTCTTTTATTCAGTGCTGCCTATGTTCCTAAGAGTTTCTTGTCCCTCTAACCAAGAACATAACAGGACTCTCCATGGTGGGAGTTTAATATTTTCTTGTTTATTGTCTGGGTTCCCCAACTGAGATAACATACTATGACAAGGTGAACATTTTCATATTCTGTAGAAGCATGCCCCATCGTGCCCTATCCTATATCCTTCCACTGCCAAAACCCTCCACCAGTGACCCTCCCCTTCCACTTTGTAAAAAGAACATTCCTGCAAATATAGTTTCAACCACAGACCTACAAATCCCCAGAGTTCACCTGTTCCTTCCTGTAGCCCTTCCCCAGTTCAATGAGTAGTCCAACCCAACACACCCACCCTGCTCACCCACACATTCCAGCATCATCAACCTCACTCACATCACTAAGTCAACATCACCCTTATCCACTGCCAAACCACCCCTTCCACTTTATCATAGTTTTTGTCTATATTAAGAATTGGCTCACCGCATGCTACTCCCTTTCTGTCTCCTGATATCTTAATTCCTCGATAAAGTTATTAAGGAATTAAGTTACCTCAAATACACACACCTGTGTCTGATCCCCCTCTACTTTTGCTTCAAAAATATTCTTTCCCCTTCAGTACTATGCTGTGTTATTTATTAAGTTTTTGGAACAGAGTAGTGCAGTGGATGTGTGCTGGACCCATAAGCATTGTTTAAATTTATTGATAGAAAATATTATTTTCTCTCAGGTAGGAATCATGGAACGCATGTTAACCTCTATGTTTTCTTCTCCTTTCTACTATCATCACTAGATTCTACTGTACACAATTTTTGAATTCCCTATATTTCAAAACATCACATATTATCACATGTCTCAATGACAGGAGGTCAATGTCTAAATTTAGCAACCTTATTATCTAAAAATTATCCTTCACCTCTTACAAGAGGTCCTGCAGAACATTGGCCATTTTTCCAAGACTATAAGAGAGTAATCAATGTCTCCTTGATATGGATATCAATTGTTTAGTTTCTCCCCAGTGCTAACACTCTGACACATGGGAACTCTGGAATAGATTTCATATTGTACAACATGGTTATTCTCTTAATATTTATATTTTCTTTTGTAATTGTCTATTAAAATTGTAGATTTTATGCTTATAAATAGACTGGATAGGTATCTTGAAATAAAAGGCCATGATTAAATGGTTCTCTTTATATTTATAGTAATATATATATATATTTATATAAAATATTTCCTGATATATAATCAAGAAGTAAACATAAACAATAAAAATATCTTAAAGTTGAATAAAAAAGAGGTGCAATCATGTATTTGCAGTTAGATATTTGCATTTCCATCCAAGGTTTTTAACTCATATCGATATTCATTTGTGAAAGCATTTGACATTTCTAGGTCATTTTTCAATTAAAACAACATGATACATTCGCTTTTAGCATAGAATACTTAGAATCCAAAAGAAGGTAGGTAGAAAATAATAATTCATTTTATTAAAGTAAATCATTTTTTTCAGATGAATGATAACTGCTAATTTATTTGTATACCACACCTTTTCATGGGAAAAAGAAATGCTAAAATTTTATCTCTTTAATGTGAATTTTTAGGTCACATTTATGTCCAAATTTATTCCAATTTGATTATTAATAAATTATTTGGTGAGATTGTCCATGTCTATCAATATGAAGCTGTCTCCCTGAGAATCAAAGTATAGTTATTATATAATAATGCAAACAAACTAGAGCTAGTTTCCAAACTATCCTCAAATAAAATGAAACACTGTCATAAATTGGTATAGCATTAAAAGATTCACTCATCTCATATATATTTTATGATATATGCAAGCTTAATTAGTAAACAATAAAATGAAAGAATCAGGATATAGAGAAACATAAAAGTGATGATAAACTTGAATGCTATCACTAATCCTTAGTCAATTTAGAATTTTGTCTAAGGTGACTTAAAAATCAAATAAATCAATAAAGGGAAATGCAATAAGATAAA
This sequence comes from Cabassous unicinctus, assembly GCA_029593785.1. Classification (NCBI taxonomy): domain Eukaryota; kingdom Metazoa; phylum Chordata; class Mammalia; order Cingulata; family Chlamyphoridae; genus Cabassous; species Cabassous unicinctus. The sequence goes on from JAQZBX010045224.1 coordinate 18,923, forward strand.
AACACACACATATCTGAGACAGAGATAAAAGTTTGCTCTTCCTTCACATAACTTATCTCCTGTGACACACTCAGTAAAGTCCATTACCAGAACCCATTATTTCACTTCACTATCACGCACCAGAGATTTCCTACTTGGAGAAGTTGATATTTATTCTAAACCACATGAAGAAATATACACTGTGCTTCTCTAGTATGCTTGGTAATTTGTTTTTTGAGGACTCTGGCATACTTATAACTCTGACAACCCTTGGGAAGAAAAAGTAATTGTAACCTCCAGTAAAGAAAGATGATAGTCTTCTGAAGTTCTATTTTCCATAGATATGTTGGCCAATTCCTTGATATTAATCAGATTAATTAGACTGATACAGTTTCAATAAAGGTATTATAACACTTGAGAAAGCACAAGTTCTCAAAAGTGGTTTCTGGTTTAGTGTTGGCTTAATGAGATTTCAAGTTTACTGTCTCATGATAATAGGGTCATGTCACTACAGGAAAAAAAAATACATGTATATTTTTTAATAAAATATATCTACAAAATATAGGCTGTGAGGTGAAGTAAAACAAAATCTAAGTGCTTATCTCTCTCAGCCATGAAGCAAATTAGCCAAAAGTGTCTGTAACCCACATTACTGCAACGCTTATGCAAAAGTTAGAAAAGTGACAGCATAGAATGTAAAAAGATAATGGGTATTACAGAACCATGTATGCTCCAAATCTAAATTTTAAACCAGTCCCTGACTCGCTGTTGACTCATAAAAGTGTAATGACAAAAGAAGGTAAACTGACAAAATGCTGAGACAATCATGAGAATTTTTACCAGGAAATATATGGACAAACTTGGGAATAAACTTGGGAAAAATAAAATCCTCAAATCCTTATGCTACAAAGGAATAGATAGGAGCCCAGGACTTGAGCATTTATCCAGTAATAGTTCTCAAACAATTACAAGCTCAGCATCACTGTCAACATGTTGAGATGCAAATTCTCAGACTCCTCCTTTTTCACATTGAATCAGAAGATGGCAGAGAGTGGGTCCTAGAAATCTATATTTTATCAAACCATACAGATGATCTCTGGATAGTGTTCTGGACACTGATTTGATTGGAAAGAACAAATTAAGCTCCTGGTAATATAAAATACCCTATAATGAAGGATGCTCACTCTAATACAAGAACTTGATTGAGATGGCAGAAAAGAGAATTCCCTACAAGAATTCCGTTTAGCCACAGTTCAGTTCTACTCTCTTTCACTGAGATACACTGTCTTCAGATAATGACAGAACTACTCAGATCTCAAATGGGTGCTCAAATGGAGGAAGAGCAACTGGTTACTGAGAAGGAGCTTAGGAAGTCAAGAAAAATGCACACATTATTGAAGTTTTGGAAGATCTGAACATATCTGCCAATTTATAAGAGAAGCAAAAAAGTGATAACCTTGAGTGCTTTCACTAATCCTTTGTCAATTTAAATGAGCACAGTCAGAAAAGATTGCATGAAATGACAGTGTACTGAGGCAGGCTAGTTTGGAAATGAGAAGACGAATCCAAAACCTGGCAGAAAAACATGGCAGTGAAACACATGGACATGAAATTCAACCTGGAAATCCTGAGGAAAAGATCCCACAAGAAGGCTGCTGGAAGAATCCCACAAGACCCCTCTCCCATTTAGAATGAGATCACATCTAAAATCAAGGAAAAGCCCTGGATATTCTCAAAGGGCCTTATCATTGGCCCCCATGGGGGAATTGATGGGTGGGGTAATCAAAACAGCAAACAACTGGGAACCCTCACCCAAACGTTAGCAAGGGGGAGGAATAATTAATGGTTTAAAAGGTAACCACACAAGCAGAAAGCTCTGTCTCCCTTCTGTGCCTGAACCAGCCTGTGAGTACACCTGGGGATCAGGAATCTGTTATTTTCTCCCATTTCTATTCTCTTCTTTCATTTCCTTAATAAACTACTGGCCCAATTAAACCAGCATGTTCTTAAATTATTTTATGCAACATAACCAGGAACCTAGAGGAATCCAGTAACAGTACTACTTCAGAAATAGTGCTGGAGTATTACACAATCTAGTAAGCATAATTATATAGGATGTTGGGGAAAATTAATGTGGAAAATAAAATAGAATAGCTTAGAGTTTTTCATCATTAAACAGCTTAAAATCTATGTTAATATATTTAAAATTTTTTTTTAATTTAATT
>JAQZBX010045225.1:0-21119 GCA_029593785.1 Cabassous unicinctus
AGTCAAAAGCCGAGTCGGCCCCAGGCTCTCTCTCCCCTCTCCTGTGGAGTCCTCAACAATTAGTCCAGGCTAGAAGAGAGGGAGGTTGCGAGGGTCGGATTTCTCCAGTCCTTCACCGGCTCCCAGGGCAAACCACCATGAGGTCCCACCTGGCCTGGAAGGACCCGTGGGGCTCCGCAGTCCAAATTTGCGGGTCAGAACCTGAGTCAGCCTTAGGCTGTGTCCCTCTCTCTCCCCTTTCCTGGAGTGGTAGATCCCTGGAGCCCCCTTCGTCTGTAGTTGCAGGCCCAGAGGCCCGAGAATTCTAAGGAGTGTGGGGGAGGGTGCCGGCAGCAGCCGCTGCTGCTGGTTCCAACTCACAGTTCTGTAGTCACGATTTCCCTCTCTTGTCCCTCTCTCCTCTGGGTGGTGTGCAGCCTTCACCTGCTGTCCTAAACCCTAGAACTAGTGACTTTTTCGGGGCTATTTCAGCCTGTCCTCTAGCTATTTTTCTGGAGAAGAGATTCCCGTGTCTTACTAGTCCACCATCTTCCAGAAGTCCTGACCAGAAAAATATTTTAATATGAATTTTCTCATTTTTGATACTCCCATCTTCTGGGAATCCCTTGGGCAAGTTTTCCCTTATAGACCTAAAATCCCTTACGTTTACCAGGCTGACAATTAACCTTCCCTTCTTGTGGGAAACAGGCAGATTAGCAGAGAGGGGCCAATTGTACAAATATAAATCATGCAATGAATTTCTATAAAAGATAAATTTCCCATTATTGCAACAAATGGATCATATCGTGCTTGCAAAGTTCCAGTGAGAAACCACTGCACGGAGACATGCTGGGTTACTGTTTAATATCACCATCACGAAAATAAATCCAGAGAGGACCTGCCCATTGTTCCAGCCTCAAAGGGGCTAAAGAAAGGTCCATCACTTACACCCCAGGAGAGGCCCTCAAAGGGTCTGTGTGGAAGCAAATATTCAGTGAGAAATCGGAGCTTTTGTAGGTGCAGCCAGGAAATGCAACAGCGCATTTCTGCTGGACACTGAAAGCAAAGGCGCGCTCACAGCAGCAGCAGCACGCAAAGCCCGTGAGGGACCTGCACGTGCCGGGTCTGCGACAGGGTCTGGAGTGGAAACTAGACGGGCACGAGCAGAGCCCTCTGACTGGCGCCCAGCTCTCTCAGTGTCCAGAATGTTCCGGAATCTTCCTGCTCACTCTGTTTAAAAATGCCACTATTGTTGTATTTGGAGCTTTGGCAGAAGGCCTGACTCCAGTCCTGGCCAGCATCGCAGCTGCTCCCACCTGCCGGTGCCTTGGCAGCTACTTAGGGCTTCATGGGTAATCTGGAAGGTCCCTTCTGGTTGATAAACAGGAGGGAGAATGGAAGATCAGACAGGAAGAGAAGGAGGAAGATCTGCTGAGTGTCAATTCCATGCTAGGCACTTTTGCTACAGAAACGCTTCGTAATGAGAAATGCATTTTTATCCTCAATTCACTGGTGAGGCACCAGAGGCTGAAAGTTAAATACTTTTCTTGGACACACAGTGAGAGGCTTTTTTCCCACTTCTGTCTCAGGAAGCACTCCCTGCCTTCTCCAGGCACAGCTGCCCTTTGCCTTCTCTGCGCCCAGAAGCCCTTTGTAAAGAGACCCTGTTTCTGGATGCATTGATTGTTTGGTCCTTGGAACTCCTAGAGGCAGGTGGGGTCTCAGCAATCTTCTGTCCTCAGGACCCACCAGCGAGTAAACAGGCAGCAAATATCAAGTGCAAGATATTTGGAGGTTCAGGTGGTGACGTGACCCCTTGGTGTTGAAAGAGTTCACCGGCTCTGAGGAAGGCAGAGCTCATGCTGTCCGGCAAGGAGCCGACTATAGTAAGCCAAAAAAATAGTTTTGATATTTTAATTTTTAAAAATCTTTATGTTAAAAGCACTTTCTTGGACATTTCAAAAAACAGCAATTCTCTTTATTTTTAAAAACGTTACTTGTCCTATTTTATGTAAGCAGGTGGATTTACTCCTCTGTTACACTAAAGATTTACTCAATTAGATTAAAATTGCTGGGCCTGCTTTGCTGGGGTCGAGGGCAAAGAAACATTGTCCCTGGTTTCTCTCGGACCAGTGGGTTGGGTGGGGTCGCTGGGATGGCTGAGTCTTGCTAAAAGAGATGGAATTTGCCTGGAAACCCCAAACCCAGCTCCACACTTCTCAGAAAGAGCTCAGGGACTTGGTGCAGGGATGGGCCATGTTCTTTCGTGAGCTGACTAAACTTATTCCAGGGCCAGGCGCTCTGCAGGTCGCCTGAGAATGTAACAGGCAAAACGGTCTCCAATTCGCTACTTTATCGTCTCAGAACTAGATGAGAAAGATAAAGCTATCTGCCGAGCAGGCCACGGGGCAGCAGTGATGCCGTGAGGTCTGGCCTCTCTGCTGAAAGATGCACATGGAAGAGGACAGCTCTCTGGTGACAGCTGATTTGGGGCGTCCGTGGTGGACGTTCTCCAGTTAGCCATCGGGCAACCCCAGTACGCGGGAGAGGCCTGCTCGGTGAGACCGCACCTGGAGACGTCAGCATTATCCTCTATTCGTGGCATCATCAATGGGTCAAGATAAAACTCTCCTGGCAGGTGTTTTGTTTCACAACTAGACCGATAGCTTTGTGGATTGCAGGCCGTGTTTACGGGCACACGCAGCTCGTGGGATGTGGTGCCGCAGGGCTCTTCCTCCATGAGGAGGTCGCAGGCCCTGCTTGCCCACAGCCCGAGTGACTGAAGCACTCGCAGGCAGGGACGCCTCCGGCCGCACCTGCTCTGCCAACCCCAGCCCACCCCTGGCAGCTGAGGAAGCAGCAAAGGCAACACAATGCAGTGTGACTCAATGCAGAGCTCCTGCAGGAGTGAACTAGCTAATAAAGCGGTCAAAGGTGCTTTGCTAGGTCAGTTCTGCCTACACGGCTGGCTTGTACAGTCCATTGAGAGCGTCAGAAGCTTTAAGTTTCTAAAGACAGACTCTCCAAAGGGAAACAGAATCTGAGAACTTCCTAAAATGGAAAAAGTATTGACTGAAAGAAATGAATTGCCCTGAGAACAGATTTTCTCTGAAAATTAGTTTGCAACTTGTAACAGTTTGATATTGTTCATGAATTCCAAAAATAGGTATTGGATTGTGTTTAACTGGTCTGTTCCTCTGGGCGTATTAGATTGGATTGGATTCAGAGGTTTTTACTTGATTAAATTAGGAATAGGGCTTTGATTGGGCCACGTCAGTAGGATGCTGAGTCCCCACCCCCTTGGTGGGCAGGGACTCACAGAGAAAACGACATGGCAGAGGAGAAAGTTGGAGTTTTGGTGCTGGAACCCGGGAAGTAAACACACAGGAGAAGAACACAGAGGAATAGAGACGGCTCCTCAGATATGGCAGAGGCCCCAGGAAGAGAATGAGCCTGACAGCCTACAGCTGCAGCAGAGCCCAGAAAGAAATGAGGCCTGGGAGAGAGAAGAGACTTATCCCAGCCTACAGCTGAGACTGGAAGAAGCTGGGATCATGGAGCCTTAAGAGGAAGAGGAAGGCTGAACCCTCGCAGACATCGCCTGCCATCTTGCTACAACACCTGACTTTGGGCGAGAAAGTACCTTTATGGTACCTTGAGTTGGACTCTTTAGGGCCTTGTGACTGTAAGCTTCTACCCCAAATAAATACCCTTTATAAAAGCCAACAGAGCTCTGGTACTTTGCATCAGCACCCCTTTGCCTGACTAATACATAGCTTATTCAAACTACTTACAGGATTGTGGTGGGATCTGGCTTACCTGGAAGTTCACCCCTCTTTCCTAAATGCACTTATTGTCTTAGTTTGCCGGAGCTGCTATAACAAAAAACCACAGACTAGTTGGATTAAACAACAAGACTTTATTGTCTCAGTTCTGGAGGCCCGAAATCCAACATCAATGTGTCAGCAGGACTGTGCTTCCTCTGAAGTCTGCAGGTTCTGGTGACGGTTCATCGACAACCCATAACTCAACCTCTGCCTCTGTCACCTGGCAGGCTCTCTCCCTGTCTACGCCCCTCCTACTGCACCACATGTCCTCTGCTTATAGACTCCAGTCACGTTGGATTATCATCTAACCAATAACATCTTCAAAGATCCTGTGTGCAGATGGGGTCACACCCAGAGAAGCAGGAGTTAGGATTTGAACATGTCACAGTGGGGGACACGTTCAATCCATAACGTTTATGATAATTGACAAAGCGGTCTCCTATAGACTAATGCCTCAACTCACTTCTGGGGAAGAGTTTTATGTTTTTGTTCAAAAAATGACATTTTAATTTTTAGATTAATAATAGATAAGATGCATTTGGAATACTAGGCAGGCCGACATACTGATCGGTTGCCAACAACAATTCTGAGCGGTGCTTTAGAACTATGAATTAATTGAATTAAGCTCCAGTGCACTAGACAGTTGACAATTGCGAGTCTCTGAACCACTGTACTTAGGAGCAGGGAGCACCCACTGTTCCATCCCATAGTCGATGCCCAAGACCAGGCGGTAGAGTTGCCAGAACCGCCAGGTGGGAGTGACACCCACAGAACCATGGGCAGTAAGCCTGCCAGCTTTCCTCTGCCCGTGTGACTTTGGGGAAGGAAATTTAACTAATTTCGTCTCTTCCTCCTTGACAATATGCTTTCCACATTTTTATGGTTCCCTCTAACTCCTGGGCAATGGAAATTAGGATGTTTTCGTTTCCCTGGCTGCACAAGCAAATACCATACAATGGGTTGACTTAAACAACGGGAGTTTATTAGCTCACAGTTCTGAGGCTAAAACACAAGTCCAAATCAAGGCATCATCAAGGTGATGCCTTCCTTCCCCAAAGCATCTTCAGCTCACTGTCTGCTGGTGGTCCTTGGTCCTGGGCTCCTCCGTCACATGGCAATGCACATGGCAGGCTCTCCTGGCCTCTCCTCTTCTGGATTCCATTGACCTTCAGCTTCTTTCCTCCATGGCTTTTCTTTCTGTGTCTTAATTTCATTCTCTTATAAAGGACTCCAGTAACGGGATTAAGACCATCCTGATTGAGGTGGGCCACAGCTCAGCTGAAGTCACCTCATCAAAAGGCTGTACTTACAATGAGTTCACACCCACAGGAATGGATTAAGTTTAAGAACATGGTTTTTTTAGGGATTTTACAGCTGCAAACCACCGCAAGGGGGTATAGATAGCTTCTTTCCCATTTATTTCTGCCTTAATCTTTCTCCTGACTTGGGCCATATTTCTACTCACCCATGAAAAAGTCTAGAAGAACTAGAGCCACCTAAAACCTGCATGTTCAGAAGCAAATCCACTCTCTCCGTGAAAATTCCCTCTTCTATTAGCAAACCTGGCTGCTCAGTTAGGCCTTTCAAATCATCCTGATTCTCCCCTCCCTCTTTCCCAAATCCAGTCACTGAATTTGTCTCAAATCTTTCCCCTTCCCCTGCTACTGATTAAAAACCTTAACATTTTATTTTATATTATTTGTTGAGGTTTTTTTGGGGGGGTTTTGGGGTTGGCAGCAGAGGGATTCAACCTTCATTTTATGAATTCTTATTCAATACTCATATGTGTCAGGAACTGTGTTAAACAATGAGGAAACAGATATAAACGATACTGGCTTTGTGATAGACCTGGAGAAATAAACAAATAACCAAAAAAGGCAGTGCATTATACTGGTAGAAGGCAATCCGGGGCAAGGGCGCACCAGGGAGGGAGGATTTGATAATGATGATGTCTGTGTAGGATTTTGAAGGACAAGTAGAAGTTAGGTTGGCAAAGAAGTGGGAAGTGCATCCCACACAAAGGAAAAGGCATGGAGGAAGGCATGAACACAGAAATCACAGCAAGTCCACGGAACTGGGAGCCACTCAGCCAAGCTGAAGGGAAGGGACATGGAGAAGGGGGGATGACTTCAGAAAAGGCACTGAAAGAGTGTTAGAAGGTGTGGTGATTTAAAACTATGTCTGAAAATTTTTGTCAGACCTCCCTCCAAAACGTGGAGCCTGATTTCCCTCCCCTTGAGTGTAAGCCAAATTAGTGGGTCGCTTCTAGAAGGGAATGTGGCAGGAAGGATGCCCGGTGCTCCTGAGGCTACGTCGTGGAGAAGCTGGCTGTGCCTGACTCTCTCCTGGGCCACTTGCTCCAGGGAGAGCAGCGCCGAACTGGAGGCCACTCAGGCAGCCTGTGGACAGGGCCGCGAGGGGGACGGGGCATCCTGCCAACACGTCCACAGGAGCAGGAGCCACTGGGGCGCCCCAGGCAGCTTCTTGAGAGACCTTGAACCAGAGCTGCCCAGCGATGCCCCCCAGTTCCTGGCCCCGAGAGGGTGAGACTAGTAAGAATTTGTCATTTGGAGCCACTGGGCTTAGGGATGGTTTCTTACGCAGCAATAGGTAGCAAATACAAAAGGGAGTGACGTGATCAGACTTGTGTTTCTAAAGAAAAATGTAATGGCATCGTGGAGTCTGGAGAAGTGACTGGAGAGGAGGCGGAGTGGAGGCCGCTGGCGAAGTTAGGTGGGATGTGGCGAGGCCTGAGCAGAGGCCGTGGCCCAAGGGTAGAGAGGAGGATAAGCGTTTGAGAGGTGGAGGAGGAGGGAGCAGCAGCCTGCAGTGACGGCTTAGCTGGGAGAGGATGGAAAGGAAAGCGGTAAGGATGCCTAGCAGACCTGGAGGATGGCGGCGGCGGTTATGCAGGAGACAGATCTATGAAAGAATGAAGAAGTGCGTGGGAATAGAGGGGAAACGGGCTGGTTGAGGAATAGAGCTGTCTTTGGTTTTGAACATAGTGAGTTTGAAGTGCCTGTGGAACATCGAAATGAAGACGTTTTAGTAGTTATGTGGGCATAAGAACTGGACCTCAGGAAAGGGAGATAGACTTTCAGCACAAAGACCATAAGGGAAGGGGCCAAGGAGAAAACGCTGGCTCATTTCAGCATTCAATAGTAGGCACAAACCAGTCTAGGTGCAGAGGCATGAAAGATTAAGAGAGTAGAGAGACACAGAAACCCAAGAGGAGAGCATTTAAAGGAAAGGCTGGAGAGAGTCAACGAAGACGAAGGCTGACGGGTGCCGACCAGATTCAGCCTCCAGGAAGCTACTGGAAGACTTGGCAAAAGCAGATTCTGCGACGTGGTGGGGGCGGAGCCAGCCTGAAGAATGGCCAGAAGGGGAAGTGGAGGCGGCCAGTGTAGACTGCTCCCGCGGAGCTCGCTGTGGAAGGAGGGAGCGACCTGGGCGGCTCGTCCTGCCTGGGTCCCTCCACCTGGATTTCCCCTTCCACGCTGCTACAAGTGTGTCCTGCAAACACCCAAAGGGGCAGAGCGTCCTCCTTAAGCAAGGGTGGCCGGCCACACGTGATGGTCTCCTTCCTTCACGAGATCCCCTTTAAATAATGGTAAAGAATTGTTTTAAGCATAAATCACAATTGCTAGAGACAACAGTGGGCGGGAAATATCAACACATTTTGGGAAGATGAAAGGCGAAAGAGGAGTGGCAACGGCTGAGCAGAGAGAAGCAGACCTGAGGCCTGCAGAGGTCGGGAGGAACCTGTGCGACTGCCCCAGGAGCCTCCAGATTCTCGGGACGTGTGGCCTGAGCAGGGCTGGCGCCCAGCTGGGAAACGGGGATCGTCAAAAGGCTCTGCGTAGACTGGCTGGATGGGGAGGTGCCCTGACGTCTAATCTCTGTAGAAACACATCAAGGAGGATCCAAAAGAGAATGCCTTCAATGCCAAAAAAATTAAGAAAGGCCCTCACATATTTTTCCAAAACAGATCTGCCAAACAGGTGAAATGTGAAAGTCAAACGTGAAGTTAAAAATAACATACAGGAACTCCATATAATTCATAGTAAAATTTTTATCACTCCCCAAATCAGCCCTTGTTTTATCAATACTCACTGTGTGGATTAGTTTACAGAACCTGTTATTACCAGGTTTTTAATTCACTATAAGAAATATATATTTTCCAATTTTGTGTCTTGGTTTTCTGAATAAAGTCCCAATCAAGCCTTTTATCACAGTTGATCCCCTTTCAAGTCTGTTCTCGTTACATGGCCCTTCTCCGATACTGAGGATTGTGGGTGAAAATGAACTCTGGACTATTACTAAATCTCAGCATAGCGCACTTCCTTTTTGTGGTAGATTGACACTGTGTGAGCCCAGAAAAACATGTCCTTAAATCTACTCCATTCCTGGGTGTGGACCCACTGTTAGTAGGGTCTTTTGATGAGGTTACTTCAGTTCTGGTGTGCCCAGCCCAATCAGGGTGGAGTCAGGACTCAACCCTATTACTGGAGTTGTTATAAACAGAATGAATGCAGAGAGAGGAAAAGCCAGGGAAGCCAGAAGCTGAAAGCAAAGAAACCCACAAGAGAAGGGAGAGCCCAGCAGATGCCGCCATGTGCCTTCCACGTGGCAGAGGAGCCCAGGGTCGCCGGCAGCCTGTCTTCAGGGAGAAAGCATCGCCTTGATGAGCCTTGATTTGGGCATTCTCACAGCCTCAAACTGTAAGCTAATTAATTCCCATAGTTTAAAGACAACCCATTTCCTGGTCTCTGCTTCAAGCAGCCTAGGAAACTAAAACGGATTTTGGTACCAGGAGAGTGGGGTGCTGCTATTACAATACCAAAAGCATGGAAACAGCTTTGGAACTGGGTGATGGGTGGAGGCTGGAGGAACTGTGAGGTGCTTTGTGGAAAAGCCTGGCTTGCTCTGAAGAGACTGTTGGTAGAAATATGGATGCTAACGGTACTTCTGTTGAGAGCTTAGAAAAAAATGATGAACATGTTGGAAACTGGAAGAAATGAGATCCTTGTTTTAAAGCTGCAGAGAACTTGGTGAAACTGCATTCTGATGTCGGATAGAAGGCAGAATTTGAGAGCTGAGCTTGGGTGTTTAGCTGAGGAGATCTCCAAGCTAAGTGTGGAAGATGCAGCCTGGTTTCTCTTTGCAGCTCACGGTAAAATGCGAGAGGAAAGGGATAAGCTGAGAACTGAACTCCTGGGCACAAAGACACCAGAAATGGATGGTCTGGAAAATTCTGAACCTCCAGAAAGCAAGTCCCCGGAGAATAGTGCTCCATGTGAGGGTTTAACTGAGCATGGAACCAGCCAGCTACTTCCATGCAAGTCAGGATTGGAGGTGCAGTTATCCAGGAAGGAGGTGTGGGAAGTCCTGCTGCCTGACGGTTGGGACCCCTGTGTACTACTTGTGAAACTGACAACTTTTTTCGAGGTTTGTCTGAGAGGAACCACTGCCAGCCTGGACTTAAAGGGGCAGATTGAAGGAAAAATCACTGGAATGGCAGGACCATGGAAGCTGAGTTCTGGACTGAAGATATCTGCGCAGGCCAAGAGAGTGAACTCACCCATGTGTGTGGAGAGGGTGAGTCTGCTCCAGAGTCCAGAGCTTGCAGAGTGAACCTTCCGCCTGGCTGTTCAGGAAGGGTGTTAGCACCCCAGGTTTCTCAGATGCCTGGGGGTTGCAGATTCTAGCCACCACCCTATTCACAAAGCGGGATTAACAGAGGCCAGGGGAGCTGCCTCAGGACAGGGGGGTCTCTGCCTGAAATGCCACTCCCCCCAGCAGCCCACCTGCCACCTCCCACGACGCTTAAGTCAGATTCGTGCTACCCTGTTTATTTCCCAGTATTGAGAAGCCGTATCTGCACACAGCGTGTGGAGCGGCTGGGCGGGCAGAAAAGAACAGGCTGGCTTTCCAAAAGACTCGCTGCCCTGACTGCGTCCTCAGCCACCCCAACGTGTCTGCGGCTACGACCTAGGACAGGGGCACACAGACGTCTAAGGTCAAAAGAAAACAAACCACGTCAATAAATGCACGTTCAGGTGAGAGTGATAAACCAGATGTTCTCTTCCTGTGGAACATGATGAGAGAAAAGCCTCCCCCGCCCCATTTCCAAACACGCTCCATCGAGAGCTGTGGGAGGGTGGCGTAGGTGACGTGAAGACAGCAGCCTGCTGACGTAAGCGTTGTCCTAGTGATCCGTTCTTACCCTGGATAAACTACCCTCCTGGCGAAAATCCAGGCTCTGGGCTAGGTATTTGGGAGCAGATAGAACTTTCTGGCACTCCTCAAATCGCACAAGCAGGTAAGCCAATCACTGAAGGCCTCTCCTGGCCCACACGGAAGCAAGGAAGCCCCAATGAGTTCAAGCACAGAACGGTCGTTTCCGCATCGCCAATTTCAGCTTATCCAAGCACCCTGTGAGGACACGGTGCTGCATCCAAGGCACGGCCACTTAACCTGCTGCTGAGAAGCCTGCGAGCCTGCCCTCCGCTTTCCACCGCAGTGTGGCGCTAACATCATCTGACGCTCTGCGAGCCGGGCCGGCCCAGCTCCTGCAGGCAGCGCTGCTCTGGTCGCGTCTGGAGCTGGGGCTGGGCCAGGCGCCATTTGGCTCAAGCCCCTACTGGCCTGCGGGTTTGAATACAACGGAAGGCCTTGCAGGTCCGTTCTGGTCTGTGGTCGCCCCTGTTTCCAAAGGCAGCCCCTGGGGGCACCTCTGGGGCTCTGGAAACAGCCATCTAAGCCGACAGAGAGTCCCAGCCAGGGCGCAGGCCCCGTTTTCATGTCAGAGCCCCCAGTCATCGCTTGGTTTTAAAAAGGGCTCTGAGGTCAGCTGGAAATCAGCCCCCATCGTGCCCACCTCGCCCCGGGAACCTTAGATGGCAAAGGGGCCTCTCGGATGGGGTGAAGGGCCTGGAGAGCAGAGCTCTTCGGGATCACCCAGAGGGGCGAGGCAGGGGGCCAGGGCAGGTGGTGTGACCGCAGCAGGAGCACCGGCTCTGCAGGCGAGGAGGGGCCGCGGCCAGGACGGCACCGGGACGGGCAGGGCCGGCTTCTCCCCAGAGCGCGGGCAGGGCGCGGGCAGTCAGGTGGGCAGGTGGGCTGAGTCGCTCCGTCCCTGCCATTCGCCGCCGCAGCTGTGAGGAGCTTCTACAGCTTCCACCTGCCACAGGCTCCTGAGCCCAGTGCCGCCGGCTCGGCTCCCGGGAGGGTCTGCCTCGCCCCTGTGCCTGGGCAGGCGCTGAGCCACCACATTGGCTCGAGAGGAAGGTCTTGCTTAGAGGAAAAGAAAGTCATTTTTTTGGGAAATTACGGGAAAGGGCGTTTTTGCTTCCTCCACAGGTTCACTTAGGCGCACTTGCCCTGAGCTTATCGGGGTTAAATCTTGAAAACACACTTGCTTTCTGAGACGCTTCCTTTTCCGCGGCTTCCCTGTTCTCTCTTCACGGACGACAGAAAGTCGAGGCGTCTGCAGGAGACTGGAGAAGGCCAGACCCCAACACAGGGCCTGGATGAGCTCAGGTCCCCGCACCACGCCGCGCAGGCCCTGCTCCTTGGTGTCACGCAAGAGGCGCCTGCGCTCACCTCCCACCCCACCCGGGGCGGCTCCGTGGGCTGGGCTGGCCGTGCAGCCTCGAGGCACGCAAATGAGCCAGGGCAGCCTGGCTGCCACGACAAGGCCTTCTGGTAGCTGGCAGCGAGAACCTTCTGGGCGGGAGGTGTCAGTCAGTCTGTCTCCTTCCCTGGAAGCTGGTCTCAGGCCTGTTCTGACACACGTACAAGCTTCCCTTGCCGGCCGGCACGAAACCAATCACAACCCCTTTTGTGAGCTCAGTGCCGTGCCGGCATCAAGGTAAATGCCTGCCTGAAAGGGTTGCTCGGGCAGGACCCTGCGTGAGCCCTAGCCTCGCTGCCCCCTGCGGGGTCTCCGGCCACTCCGCAGACCTTCCGCGGTCCTGGAGGCAGAGACGGTGAGGGTCTGCATGGTGCCTCTCCAGGGATGGCCTCGGGTGAGACTCTGTCCCACGGGAACATACTTCAGGTGGGAGCACAGCTGTTAAAAATTGTCCCCATGGCTAGAGTCAGATATACAAGCACAGGTTCTGTGCGCAAGTATTTCGCTGAATTACAGCTGGTATAAAGTATGTGCAAGAGAGCTCCAGAAGGGCGAGACAGGCGGAAGTTAGCCCCTAACGAGCAAGCCAGGCAGGGAGAGCGAGCGCGTCACGGTTCTGTTTAAGAGAAGTGCCTAGAAACGAACCGCCCAGGAGGGTGGAGTGGATGTGCTGCCCCTGTCCTTCCTGAGAGCAGGGAAAGCCCAGGACCGTTTATAGGACACAGACACAGAGGGACTCTGAGAGGAGCAAATGCATGGCCGGGCCAGCAGCCTCAGGGCCGAGGAACCTCCTGGCAGTGGGTTCCTGGGACCCCTTTCAGCCTCATGCACCCTGGACTTGGCGCTGAAGGAGCCAGCAACCCCGAAATGCCGGTTGGTGCAGACGGAACATCCCAACAAAAGCCTGCTCTCTGGGGCTGAACAGCAGCAAGGGGCAGCCTAGGGAGACCAAAAACAAAAAACCAGAACAAAACCAGAAGCAAACGAAAGCACCTGTTAGGCAACGACCATGCTACTCCACAGAGAGAACTGTGGCCCCAGTGGCACCTGTGCCAGCAGGTGGGTGGGAGCCTGGACCCCCCCACCCCCCACCCCACCAGGATGTGCTAAGGCCCAACCCGCACAGCCCCTGGACTGCAGAAGGCCAAGCCCAGAGCTGGGCTTCCACCCCACCTGGCAGCAGTGACTTCCTGACCCCCCCAGCTGCCTCCACTGCGGGGTCAGAGCAGTGTCTCAGCTTCCTGGTGGCTAAAGCAAGTTCCCTGCGACGGGGCGGCTGAAACGACAGGAATTTATTAGCGCACGTTCTGTGGTTCTGCTGGGGGCAACCACAGCAAGGGGCATCAGGGTGATGCTTCCTTCCCAAAGAACGGGCCCTGGGGCCGCCGTTTCCTCGCTCACAGCCCACCTCTTCGTGGGCCGGCTGAGCCTCTTCCCTGTCTGACAGCAAAGCCCCTGCCTGGAAGGACGGGGCTCCTAGCAGAGGATGGAGGAGAGAGCTCAGAGGTCACCACGTCCACTCGGGAGCCCCGTCCCTGACCCCACACGTGCTTCATGGCAAGCGAGCACGCAGCTGGGCCTGAGCGCGGTGGGGCGATGGTAATCCTCCCACAGCACCCCAGAGCGGCCCCGGGAGGAGACAGCGAATCATTCGAGAAGTAACACAACGTGCCGCGACCCCTGCTTTGAACAGGTGGCGAGCAGGCGAGGAAGGAGGCAATGGGAGAGCCCTGCCCCATGCGTCATCCCCTCTGGTTGACGGGCTCACGCTGTAACGGGGTCTTCAGGGCAGAGGGTGCGTCTGTGCCTTCAGCGGGACAGCAAGTCACCCCACACCTGCCCTGGCGGGGGGCCCTGCCGCTACAGGACAGGCGAGCGACGGCACGAAGCGTGTGGTTCTCTTCCCAACGCCTCCAGCACGGCTTTGCCCTCTAAGCATCAACATTTTCCATAGAAAAGAACTTTGACCCATTTTCCAAATCAGCAAGATGATTGTGCAGGGAAGCCCTGAGGTTGCAGGGACCTAGTTTTCCTCATTGCTCCGGAGCAGCCAGACCCGAATGCTCGAGATCACCGTGATGGGTGCTGGGCCTGGAGACCACCACCTCACTCCCCAGACCACCCGGGACGAAAGGGAGACGCGATCAGCTCTCCTCCTGTCTACTAGACTCTAAAGACCCAATTAGAATGGCGAGTCCTTTCTCTCTCTCTCTTTTTCCCCAAAAGTCAGCTTTTCATGGTTCTTTTTGGCACTAGTGCTTTGTCCCTGAGCCAGGAGGACACCAGAGGAAAGCGCAGCCACCGGCCCTGCTTCCGCTGGACACCCGGCCGTGTCCGTCCGAGGGCTGTGCTCCTCCCCTTCCCTCTTTCTGCTCGGCTGCCGCCGCCTTAGTTCAGTTCCTTGGAATCATCTGCTACGTGAACGCTTCCGTCTCCTAACGGGCTTCTCCTTCTAAGCCCTACACCAGGCAGAGAGCTGAGAGCCCCTCCTGAGTTCTCCTTTGGGAAGCTTTGGATAGTTCGTGATCCATCGGGGGTAAGAGACTTGCTGCTCACGCCCCGACAAGGAAACCTTAGCGGATAATGTTGCGTCTCTCCTTTGGCTCCCTGTGCTTTTGGGGGGGGGTGAGGGAGGAAGAGAGGTAGATGGAATCTGTTTTGGCACTTGCTTTCTCTTTAGGCTTAGGGGAGAAAAGGCCATCCACATTTTTGGATGAGTAGAATTATACAGGAACATGAGGTCCTGAGACCTTGCCTGAGCTCGGAGTCTTAGTGGACACCTGGAACATGGCGAAGCTTGAATATTCTTGGTCCTCCCAAGGAGAGGCAAACCATGACTGGCGTCTGAGTCTAAGGGGCTACTAAATGGGCAGAGACCCCCTGGAAAGTCCATGGCTCAGGGTGGCGTCAAGAAAATAGTACGTTTGGATTTGGTGCCCTGGAAAGATTTTAAACTCACCCCTACAGCTTATCATTTTCATTTGTTTTTGGCTTGACCTTTTCATATTTCTTTTTGCAAAACTGATTATATACACTTAGTATATATAAAATAAGAGGGTGTACCCTTATTTCTCACACAAAGGAGCATGCCATGCATTCACTTGCCTCTTGCTGTTTTTACTTATCAAAGTATTTTGGAAATTGCTCAATACCAGTTCATGGAGATCTACTTTAGTATTTTTTTTTACTACTAAGTAGTAATTTATTTTTGGCTGCATCATAATTTATTTAACCAGTTCTCTTTGAATGGGCCCTAGGTTTTCTCCAATACTTTATTTCAAACAATGCTGCAGTGAGTATCTTGTGCAAATGTTGTTTTGTGCCGTGGAGGTGTGACTTCACACTAACTTCCAAAGGAGCAGGATTGCTGGCTCAAAGGGCAGCCGATCTGCAGTTGACAGGGTCCTTGCTAGTTCCCCTACAGGGTGGTGAAACCACCTCACTCCCTCCAGACCGGATGAGCGCGCCCAGAGACGAGACGGTGCTGGCGAGCATTGCTGCGAGCATTTGGCTTTTTGCAAGAAATGGCACCTTAGTGTAGTTTTAATTTACATTATTCTTATCATGAGTGAAATGGAGCATCTCTCCCTATAATTGAGGACCATTCAAATAGCTTGTCCTCAAGTGAAGTGTTTTGAAAAGGTTTTATAATCCAAGACGTCACTCTTCTGTGGGCCAGGCTAAACTGTTAGGGAGGGTGGGTTCACAGAATTAATATAATCATTGTTTCCCTCTTGGAATTTGGGGTGCACTTAGCCTTTACTTCATTGTTTTTGTTTTTCATGATTTTATTCAAAGGATTCTATTAGCAAGATACTGAGGAAGCTTCTTTGAGAAAATGTGTCCTGGTCAGATTTTAGATCTTACAACGGAATTGAGAAATCTGTAGGGAAGAAAGATGGTTTGTCTGGGGCCTCACCCCTCCTGTAGCTGGGATCACCTCTCCTTTTTACCTCTCCCTCTCTGTGCTGATTAAACACAAGTCTGGGCCTTTCCCTCCTGTGGCTAAATACTTCTTTTTTTATTAACACTAGCAGGTGTAAATAACTGCTCAAAAGGTGCAAAGTAAGTGCATTTCTAGTAAATATGCTTCCGAGGTGCTAACTCCAAAGAAAACTAAAGTGTAACAGGAATGGTAGTTTCCAGAGTGGATCACGCATCCCTAAGGGATGCTCCATTTCCCAGACCTGCCGGCAGGAGACTTGCTCAGTGCCCAGGAGGGGAGAGCGGCCACTCGCCAGCCTCTGCCAGCAGCCCCCTTCCGGCCCATCGCCACACAGCCGGAGACGCCAAAGTGGCAAACAGGCAGCTGTAATGTGAACCCACCTTGCAGACCTGGCTTATTTTCAAGTGTGAATAAGTCTCACTTAGTTAAAACTAGGAAATATGCTGAACCAGTTCTATTCAAATAGGCCCTAGTTTTCCTCCAACATTTTATTTCAATCATGCTGCACTGATCTACCTTGTGCAAATGTTGTTTTGGTGGTGATAAATTCCTAGAAGGAGAATTGCTGGCTCAATAGGAACTTGAGATTTTTTAAAAATCTGAATATTTTATTCCTTTTGAAAAAGAGAGAGAGAGTTAGATCTGGCTATATGAGCCTTCTGCGTTTGAGCAGCTGATGCTATTCTTTTTCGGGGCGTAAAAACCGTTGGCTGCCGTCCCCACCACACTCCACTGTAAACCCAGCTCACTTGGCATTTCCGCGACCCTCCTGGCACCCGTAGACGTAGGGTTTACAGTCCCTGTTGCGAAAAGCTGGCCACCCCTGCCAAGTCCATGCGCCACGATCTCCATTCACGCAAAACAGCCCCGTGTCCTCAAAACCTACTGCAAGCCCTTGCACCTCTGAGCCCTCGTTCATTCCGTTCCCTCTGCTAGGAATAAGCGCCCACCCGTCTCTCCCCGCCAGAGAATGTCTGCTCACTCTTTAAGACCATTTTGTGCATCACACCTGGAATTGGACGCCCTCCTGGGGGCCTCAACGTGGCCGCACACGGCTGTCGGTAGTTCTGCCACGTCGTGCTGTGGGTACGACCTCACATCGCTCTGCCCAGATGGCGGGGCAGCGCGCACCAGGCCTGCAGCTGCCGGCCGAGTCCTCTTGCCTGAGAAAGTCCTTCCTGCCAGCGTCTCTCAAGGGGGAAAGCAACTCAAAGCAGACTTTGCTAAGGCGCCAGCGCGTCTGCGCGTGGTTTGATTATCCGCGTCAGCAGCTGCATCCGAGCGCCTGAGCCCGTCTCCTCGGGTTCTTGTCTCCTGATGACGTATCAGAAGCCCGCAGCTCGCAGGGCTGGGGTTACGAAGAGCTGGGGACCTGGCGCCTGGCGTTAAAGCCCTTGTTGAGGGAAAGCAGAGGATTCAGGGAAGAGGCAGAATGAACGCTGCATCAGAGCCCGCCTGTTCTGGAGCTTTATCTAATGCACTAACGCAATCGCTGGCCACCTCTCTGGGCCTATACTGACCAGTTTCTTCAAGGAAATTTACAGCCATTTCTTTCTGTAATGGATTTTGCTAGAATTTGGGACTATGTGCATTTTTCTCCTTTTTAATTGAGCATGCTATTTTGACTAGCAGTGGACTTAGCTGGAAAGCATGCTACAAATACAAAACGCAAAACGATGGGTGCTAACTCCAGGTTACAACAAAGACAACTGCCTTAACTGGCATCTGTGCAGCCTTGGAGAGCCTCCTTCACTGACGGGGTTTGGGTTCAGATCTAAAGGCTCAAATGCAGAGCAAAGGAGAAAAGCAGCAACTCAGAGCCCCGGCCTGCCGAGAGCCGCGCTTCGGCTGCAGACTCGCTGCTCAAGGAAGCCCTCCTCGGAGGCGGCCACACGTGGCTGGTGCTGGAGTCGTGACAGCAAGGGTGACGCGGTTTGTCGGAAAGGGGCGGTGCCAGGGTGTGGTGATTTTACAGAAGCACAGCCCCCTGCAGGATGGTGCTGCGGATCCAGCCCGGGGGTCTGGGGTTACGCTGGGCCTCCCTTCCCAGATGCTGCGCGGCCTAGCAGGCTCCTTCCATGCACGACGGAACCGTCCCAGCGCCAACACCATGTTCCTCAGGAGCTGGGGAGATGCCCGTGACTGCCCTGAAGGGTCGGTTCCGTGGTGAGCTGCTGCCGGGAATAATTGTCGGACTTGGTGCCTGGCTTCCTGGCGGGGTGAAGGAAGGCCGCTTGGAGAAAGCCTGGGAAGGATCCGTGCGGAATGCAAATATTTAATCGCTTTTGTAACGGCACAGCTTGGTGCCTCCCACTATGAGTGGTGCACACACAGGCTCGCATACACACAAGTGATCATGCACACATGGGCTTGCACATGAGCACACATGTGCTCGCACACACACACGGGCTTGCACACACGTGCTCGCACACACAGGCTTGCACATGAGCATACACGTGCTCGTGCACACACGGGCTTGCACATGAGCACACGTGTGCTCGAGTGCACACACGTGCTCACACACACAGGCTCACACATGCACACACGGGCTCACACACACGTGCTCACACATGTGCTTGCACACACACCACCAGCAGTTACAAGAGCTGACTCAACAGGTATCCCACGGTAGTGGAGAAGACCCACCACAGACCCTGCTCACAGGCGCATCCTCCGCTTGTTCGCCTCAGGTCTGCCTCAGCCAGGAGGCGGCACTTCCTCCATGCCCCTCCATCCCCACAGAGGGCATCTATGTCACAGCCCTCTGATCAGAGGGCTTATGGGACCATTGTGGTGACTTGTCTAAAAGGGGCAAGCTGGTGAGGGGAGGTGGCCCACGCTCCGGCACAGCCCATCCTCTGAGCCCCTCTCCTTGCACCCCCTGGTCTTCTGCACCATGTATATCCACCTGGGGTGTGACAGCAGAGTCAAGGATGACCTGGAGATTTTTGTCCTGAGCAACTGGAAGAGTAGACTGACATGCAAGAGACATCAAGGAACCATAGAAGGACCAGGGGCTTGAGAAGAGGCTTGGAGAGTAAGGAGTTTGGTGGCCAAGGGGCGGCATTCACTCCACAAGCTTTTTGAGTGGGCTTGAACCTGAATGAGAATGAAATTAAAGAACGGGGTGCCAGGGGCAAAGGGCACGCAAGTGGGGAGATGAGCGCCACTCTGGCGTGTTGCATTGGAAGAGTGTGTGATTCACCCCAGTGCAGGTTCAACAGAGATTTTGGAGCTGAGGGTAAAGAAGATGCTGTAGATTTGAGGATCACACATTGGTGGGTGGAAATTGAAGCCCTGGGAGTAGGATAGGGCATTTAGAGATGGGATGGAGCCCAAGGAGAGGCGGCATATGGACAGAAGTTTGTTGAACAATGTTTAAGGCAAAGAAGGACCCAAAGAACATCAATCCTGACCCAATCCAAACTTTCCTGTCCATGAAAAATATTTATTAGCTGCAGAGGAGCACCATTAGGGATTTAGACATTGAGTCGTATTTTTATAATAGTAATAATGTAAAGAACTGGGCTTCAAAGATCAAAAGCAAGGCCACTTTAAGAATTTGATTCATCTCTGCTTTATATTTGAGAAACCTGGGCTATCTGAATTTGAGAAAATATTTAACATTTCACTGAAGTATGATATGCCTACAGAAAAATGCATGTATCATAAATGTTCAATATGATGATTTTTCATAAACTGAGCACACCTGTTTAACCAGAACCCAGGAGAAGAGAAGGCACCTTGCCAACACCTTTGGGCTCCCACAGTGGTCCTTGACTGCTAATAGCACAGCAGAGGTTCACCAGTTCACACACGGTATGCAAATGGAATTGTACAGCATGTGTTCTTTTGTGTCTGGCTTCTTTGCTCAACTTTATGTCTGAGAGGTTCATCGCGTGGAGATATAGGTCATGCTTTCATCACTGCACCGCCTTCCATTGAGTGAATCTTCTTCAATTTATTTGTCATATTCCTTTTAAGGGGCATCTGTGTAGTTTTCAGTTTGGGGCTATTATAAATAGTGCTGCAACACATATTCTAGAGCATGCCTTTTGGTGACAGAAAGGCACGCATTTCTGTTGACTAGACATAGGAGTGGAATTGTTGGATCACAGCATCTGCGTGTGTCTAACTTTAGTTTTCTGAAGTCGCGGTACTTGCTTATACCCTAGCCAGCAGTGTACAAGAGTTCCATTTGGACTGAAAGTTTTGAACAGAAGGAATTTCTTCAATGAGAAGAAAATGCCCAAATCCCAATCCTGCTGGATGAAATATTTTTTTCTCATTTTAATTCTATGGGCTAGAAGACAAGTGGTGGAAATAGGAATTGCTCGAGTACTGCACACGCATATTGTTAAATCGCTAGTAAACTACAAGCGTAAGCCGACTTTCTCGAAGCCACACTCAGGTGTGGGCGCCTCCCTGAGGTCTTCTTTGTCCTTTGCACTGCTTGACCTTGCGCCGCTCACTTCCCAGCTTGCGTGCTGGCACTGTCTGTCTTACCCCCTAACCGCTGCTGCTGGCCTGGGGACAGGACGGTGCCTTGTCCCCAACACTGTGTGTTCCACCTCGGCTTTCGCCCACAGAGGGAGGCTTTATATTTTTTCAGTGAATAAACAGTTTGCACATTTACTCTGATAAAGTCCACTCATTTATTTCCAGCCGCTCCACTTATAAGCATCTCCTTACTTTGGAGAACAAGTGACCGAGGACTTGATTTCATGAAACATAAGTTTGAAACTCCCTCCAACTTGCCCCAGGAGGCAGGGTGTGGGGAGCAGTGGAGAGGGGAGGCAGAAAGTCAGGCCATTTTCTTGTTCAGCGCTGTGCTCTCTTGGCGCCCTGGGGTCCACACAGCAGAGGGATTGCTGGCAGCTCGCTTTGCAAACGCAGTGCTGCTTGGGAACGCGCATATGGCGTGACCTGCCCTGCCCAGAGCTGACAGCGCCATCTGCTTCTTCTCTGTTGAGCAACGGGACATCGCCGGCCCTCCCAAGTCTGCACACGCAGGCACAGCTCCAACCTCCACCCCAGCCCAAACGGGAAACACGAGGCTGACTTTCCAGTTCAGGCAGCCGTCACGAGATCGCCCTCTTTCCTGGAGAACTGAGAGATCCCGGTGGAAACCAGCCGTCACCACACGAGAAGACCCTCAGCACGGAAGAGGAGTTACGGCCCAGAGAGCATCAGTCAAAAACCCTCAGTACAAGACACACGATACAATGTAACATTCCCTTAATGCATGAACTGAGCTTGGCAGTAAGAAGTGACCACTGCAGGGCCAGAAGCGAAGGGAACGAAAGCCTGGGGAGCAAGCTGGTGAGCCCCCCACCGCAGGCCCTGGGCTTTGGGAGGGGAGAGGGTGCCTGGTAGATGCAGAGACCAAGGGCTGCCTTTATGCCCACAGGAGACCAGCCTTGGGCCACATGAGGCAAAACTTTAAGTTGATAAAGGGTTTTTGCGTAGTCTCAAAGTGCCATCCCCAATATTCAGTAATTACAGATGTATCAGTCAGAGTTATCCAGGGAAACAGAACCGATGGGATATATATATATTTATGTGACATGGGTATCTGTAAATGTACATATATATTTATATATGCATGTATATGAATATTATGAGATTTATTATAGGAATTGGCTCATACAACCATTGAGATTGGCAAGTCTGAATTCCATAGGGCAGGCTACAAAGTGAGCACTCCCATCAAGGAAATCCCCAGGAT